>LPNX010340246.1:504220-658134 GCA_001517045.1 Pseudotsuga menziesii | reverse complement strand
ATATATATATATACATACTTTTACATGGTGTTTGTATGTTTCAAATGGAAAAATGCATTTTCTATGAGTTTTATGTGTCTGTAAATGTTTATTTACAATGTACCATGTTTTATTTAAATTCCATGAATGGGCAATATGCCAATCTAGGATGTAATTAGCCAATGATTCAGCAACTACATTATGTTCCCTAGGGACATGCCTATAAGTAATAGTTTCAAATGATCTTTCTAGCAAACGCACCCTCCGGAATAGATGAAGGAGCACTGGATTCCCAAGGGTGTAAACATGTTTTAAATGACAAACCACGAGCTGTGAGTCCATCAAGACTACTAGATCATGAACATATTGGGAGGCAGCTTCGGTCAGAAGACCAATGACTGCTTCATACTCGACAATGTTATTAGTAGCGGGACCTATGCAAACCGCTCCTGAACTGACGAAATCTTCAACTGGGAAATAGAGGACCCAAGCAGTCGAGGTGAGATTCAAGGTGTGGCGGCAAGCACCATCAACGAAGCCATAGAAAGCCATCTGCATGAACAAAACATGGTATAAACATATGCAGACACTAAAACTCAAAACCATCTTGAAAATACTAAAAGCACACTAAAAGTCAATCAATATACATATATACAAGATACTATCCAAGAAAACCTAGGCATAGTACCTTTTCAGGAACAACCAATTGCGAGGTTGTCCCAAAGGGATTCCATCATAATCAACGAGCTCATAAGCTCCTTTCTCTAACACCTTAGAAATAACAAAAGGTCCATAAAACATGGACTCAAACTTACCATTCCCTAGTTTGTCATATCTCTGGTCATAAGTCAAGACTAGGTCACCCTCGTTAAAGACACGGGGCTGGACGGATTTAGTGTACTGCGCCTTAATGCATTTCTTATGTGCCTCATTAGCCAAGGCAACATCTCTGTGAGTCTCCTCAAGGTTACTCAAGTACAAAAATATTTCTTCCTCTACAGAAGTGTCTGGGAGAAGTTCGTCGACAAGTTGTAAAGATGGAATATGAAATTGGATCAGCAAGACAGCTTCAAGTCCATAGACAAGCTGGAATGGCATGAAACTAGTAGTTGTTTTCATAGAAGTTCGATAAGCTGAAAGAGTAGAGAAAAGAACATGGTGCCAGTTGGATTTATGATCTCCAACCATCCGACGAAGCATAGTTTTCAAAACTTTGTTAATGGCCTCTACCTGACCATTAGCTTGCGGATAATACGGCGTAGAGTTTTTATAACGAAACCCTAGCTTGGCACTCAGTTCCTCCATCATTTAATTATGGAAATGGGATCCGTGATCAGTGACGATGGATTGTAAAACTCCAAACCTAGCTATAATATGATTGAACAAGAAGAGAGCGGCAGTATTACCATATTCTGCATATGTAGGCATAGCCTCAGCCCATTTTGTGAAATAATCAATGGTTACGATGATGTAACCATGTCCCCTAGCTGAGGTAGGCTTACAATGCATGAATTCAATCCCCCATTTGGTGAATGGGCCAACAACAATGACAGGGTGTAGTGGAGTAGGATGGGTGTGCTTTTTAGGATAAAAATGTTGATAAGGTGGGCATTTCTTAATAGCCTCATGACAGTCTTTGAAGATAGAAGGCCAGAAATAACCAGCACAAAGGATTTTCTGGGCTATAGCCATCCCAGATAAATGACCGCCACATGCTCCAGAGTGGCAATCATTCAACACATGTTTAGCCTCCTCATCGATGAGGCATCTTCGGAGAATAGAGTCAATCCCACGTCTATACAAAATATCATTCAGGATGAGATATTATTTCGCGTGGTGACGGATACGGAGATGATCATCACGAGATAAATGCAGCTGAAAACGCTACGTCTGGAGATAAATCAGCAAATCTCCATACCAAGGATCAATAGTGCTAATTAGGAATAGGAATTCATCTGGGAATGAATCATTGGGCTCATATTCTGTTGTAGCATAGGGAATATCACACATAAGCTCTGCAAAAACCAAGGATTTCTTTTATGTGGCCTTGGAAATCTAGATCAAACTCCTAAAGGATGACAATCCAACGGGAGTACTTTCCCTCGAGTACCTGACAAGTCAGTATGTAGTACATCAGGTTCTGGTCTGCCAATACGATAGTAGTGCAGAGCAGAATATAATGACAAAACTTTTGTACAGTAATGACCGTAGCTAATGCTAACTTCTCCACATGTGAATAACAAGTTTCAGAATCCATAAGATTCTTACTGGCGTAATAAATCATGTGTTCCTGACCATGGAGATTGTCATGTGCTAAAACCATGGCGATGGTAGTAGCGGAGGCAGCAATATACAAGATAAAGTCCTTTGAATAATCTGGGGGGTGTATCACAGGTGAATGAGTCAAAGCGTGCTTAATATTATCAAAGGCGCATTGGGCCTGGTCATCTCAGAATAATGGTGTGTTCTTCTTGAGGAGACGCATATAACCGTGTGTTTTCTCTGCAAAATTGCACACGAAACAATGGAGAAAGTTTGCCCTCCCCTGCAAACTTTGGAGTTCAATGAGGTTGGTTGGTGCTGGTAGATCAAGAATAGTGGCAATCTTCAAAGGATTGATCCGGATGCCATCTTTGGATACCACAAAGCCTAGCAAACATCCCGTCTCAATGCAGAAAACACATTTATGTGGATTGAGCCATATATTATAATGACGGCATCTCAGGAATATGTCTCTAAGATGACCAGTGTGGTCGTCCTGTCACTGTGAATGAGTAGGGAGGTTGTCAAGGTACAGTTCAACAATATGTTTAATATCGTGAAACGCATAGGACATCGCACTCTGGAATGTGGCTCCAGCATTCTTCAAGCCAAAAGGTAACTTATTATATGCAAAGGTTCCCCATGGGAAAATGAATGCCATCTTATGCTGATTAGAGGGTAATATTTCAATCTGATGATAGCCAAAGAAGCCATCCATAAATGAAAAGATGACACTTCCAATGTAGTTGTCGATAATTTGATCGATATGCGGGGTAGGAAAGTTGTCCTTGGGACAAGCTTTATTTAAATCCCTAAAGTCGATGCGGACTCTAATGGTGCCCTACTTTTTATTGATAGGGACAATGTTCGATACCCATTTCATCAGAGGTACAAGATAAATAAACCCACATTTCAGAAGTTTCTCAATTTCAGCTTTAATAGCTGCGGCCTTCTGAGGATGGACTTGCCTAATTTTATGCCTAACAGATTTAGCCATGGGATAAGTTTTAATCTCATGGACCACAATGGAAGGGTCAATCCCAAGAATCTCTTCATAAGACCAGGCAAAAATATCACGGAATTCCTTAAAAAGTGCCTTATATGCTTCAGATTCATCTGCCGAGCAGTTCTTCCCAACACGAACATGCTCGATAACATCAGGCTTGGCTAATATGTCAATCGGGTTCGTCTTAGTAATGTTGCAAAGGTTTCCTTTAGAATATATATCTTGCAACAATATAGGACTTTGCGAAATGTTGAAAATATCAGTAGGAAACAAGGATGCAAAATTAGGGCTAACCGAATAGGTGTTGGGGTGGAACATGGATCTATGATGGTGATCCTCCCAAATGGGCTCATTCATATTCATGATCTCTATGATGGACTCATTGGAAGGAAACGTCTCAGAGAGATAGTCTAGAACCGGAAGAGAAGGTTCTAACCAGTACGGTAAATGGTAAGGGTCCGAAGCCACTGGATGAAGGTCATCAGTGTGATCATCAAAAAAGGTTTGAATGGTGTCATACATAGCTTCGTGTGGACTCAATGAGGTGGACTCAACAACACATTTTCCTTTAGGCTCATAATAAAATGAGGAAATCATATGGACTGTCGTGGTATCCCTGCTAGGCAAAGTGGATGGAAAGATCCCCATAAGGGATGAATCCTTCAACATGCCTACCCCAATCGACTAGTAAGGAGGAGGGGACTGGCCTAACATGGGGATGTTATTAGCCATGGAGGAAGTAACATATGGCGTACAGAAATCAAGCTGATCAATAGTAACAATTCTCCCTAGATGCAGGAATTGGACTATTTGAAACACTGTTGAGGCATCAGCAGTCATGGCATAGAACCAATTCCTTCATAAAAGGAGGTTGTAATCTAAAGGGGCATCTACCACTTCTACTTTGATGGAAATGGTTTTTCCCCCCATCTCGACCACTAGGGCTGATAAGAGACCATGGGGTTGGAAACCCCGTCCGTCAAAGGATTTAAGGGTCGTAGGTGATGTGACAAGATCGGGAGAGCCAAGAGCTTTCCAACAAGTTAGAGATAACACTGAGGTCGAAGCTCCTTCATCTAGTACCATTCGAAAGACTTTCTTTCCCACTACTTTCGTAATGATCTAAAAAGTAAGTTTATGTGGTAATCTAGGTTTGTAGTTCTCAACATTGAAATGAATCAAGTTAGTGTTATCTGGGTCTAAAGCTCCTAATGTAGTCAACAAGTTCTTGCGCTGTGTGGGGCAACTTTGGAGCACTTCTAGGGTAGACATCGCACAAGGTGCCTGAGTGATATCTTCAACTATATTATAAAATTGAGCAGCTCGGGCATTGGGATTGAAGACAGCCTTCCAAAGAGTACTCTTAGGTGGGTGCAAAATCATGTCGAGAGTAGGCTTCTCGATAGATAAGTGGATAGTAGACGAGGATTCCAGAGAACTAGTAAAGGGAATTTCCCTGAAGAAGATTGATCTTCTTTCTTATCTACGGGTTTATGATCATTTTGATCTTCTTTCATTTTTATCCGCAGGTTTATCATAATTCTGACTTCGAGTTTGTAGATGGATGGTATCTGAGGACATCATACGAATTTCCTCTGATGAACTGGAGTTACCCTGATTAGACATATGGTCTATCAGTTGTTGTTGAGAGGAAAAAGGATCTGTAAGTACTGCAGGTGCAGGATTGGACTTCAAAAACTAGGAGATTTCGTCTCGATGAGGACACTCCTTTGAAAAGTGGTCACCACCACATAGCAGATAGGGATATTTTGCCTTCCTTTTCCCTTTGTCGTTATCACTGTTGGTTGGTCGTGGAGTCTCCTGTTGGTTTCCAGGTTTTTTATTTCTATTTTTACCTTTCTTTTTATTACCCAAGGTTTGAGAACTTTGAATAGAATTGACCTCAGCGGAAACCTTAGGAGTCAAAGGAGTAGGGGTGGTAGTTTGGTTTTACTTGGCAGGTTTCGCTGCGGACAAGCACTGGATTGAACCAACAATCCCATCATCAGGTACTTCTGTTGGTGGCTTGGCAGGATCAATGCTAGGGTGAGGAGCTTGAGGAATCAAGTCATAAAGAGTTCCAGACTGAGAATAGACCAAGTTTAGGTACTGAGCCCGACTAATCTCCTGCTCTTCGATCACGGCATCGCCCATAGCCACATCTCGGGCAATAGGAGGCAACAAGGATTTAATGAACCAATCAGCTAGTAACTAATCTAGAATAGGGGCCTTAATAAGCCTTCTCCACCTTCTCCACTCATGAATGTGATCAAAAATGTGGGTGGAGGTGTTCTGCCACCGAGACGTTAAAATATTAGTGCCCGTTTCATAAGGAATAGGGAGCTGAAAGTGTGTAAGAAACACGGTTTCCAACGAGCCAAAATCCACAAATGAATGTTGTAGGAGTTCAATGTACCACTTCGCAGCCGTAGTTGTCAAATTTCACTGAAAGAGTCGTAACCGAACGGAGTCATCCATGAGGGAGTTCAAAGAACACCATAAATGGAATGTCATAACATGGTTCTTCGGATCGTCTCCCTGATTCCCATCAAATTTCGGAATGTCCGATAGTAACTTTACCGGAATGGGAGGCCACAAGGGATTATGTCGAATGGGGTCATTGATCAACTTGGACAAATCAGGTAAGTCCAAAGTTGCTAGGAAAGGTAACTGTCGGTTGGGCTGCATATACTGGTAATATTGATATGGCATATAATTACCAGTAGGACCATAAGTAGACTGATAAATAGGTTGTTGTGACGAAGAACTATCGAAAGATCCACCCGTAGGGGGTTGATTTCTGGGATTAGGACCGCTAGGACCACTAGGTCCTCCAGGAGGACGACCACCAGGGCCACTGACCAAGACTACCGGCACCACCAGGACCACCAGGATCACCAGGAGGCGGACCACCAGACCCTCCGGAGCCCCCAAGAGGTGGTAAACCTCCAGAGCCACCAGAACCACTAGGAGGAGGGCAAAAAGGAGGAAAGCCACCAGGTCCCCCAAGACCACCAAGACAGCCAAGACCATAAGGAGGAAAGTTGCAGGATCCTTTGGGACCATTAGGTCCCCCAGGGGGAGGACCTCCATAAGGCGATCCTCTGGCACCTCCCGCAATATGTATGGGTATCCCCCCCATATCTGGCATGTAAGACCAGTGGGGTTTCCCCCATGGCGTAAAAGTGTTACTAGGGTATGGAATTCCAACATAAGGCATTCTTGTAGGATTGGGTGGATGATTACCTATAGGTATTTGATAACCATAACCTCCAGAAGACTGAACGATTACAGGTTGTGCCCCCAAGGGCTGACTTGAACTGGATGGGGGATTAACCACATTAGTATGGGTGGGAGGGACATAAACTGTAGATGGTTCTATGTTAGAGGTCTGCCCTTGACTAGGTACAATTTTGGTGTCAGATAATGTAGGTCGTGTCGGGGGTTTCACCCCAGCACTAGAAGGTACTGATGAAATGGGAATTGAAGGTTGGGCCCCAAGTGTAGAAGACATGGGAGGATTAGGAATAGACATAACATGAGAGGTGATAGGGGTGGTAATTTGACCTGGGTTGTGGGTTGTTATTGGACAATCTATAATCGGTTCAATGGGTCTCATAGAATCAGCCAGTGAACGATATCCCACAGGAAGAGATATGGAATGTGCTAGTGTCAAGCCTAATAGGTCATCGATCTGCTTGTCAATATATTGTGCACAGAGAATGGCAACACGGTATTGCCTGCATTCTTCTTCATCTTCAGAAGAGTTTACATGGGTTCCAAATGAGGCAATGGCCTGTCCTATAGGTGTCTCCCAAAATGGAGCATTGGGACCAAAATCCGAATGGGTTGTATCATCAACATGACCTTTGATGGGAGAATGGAATGATGTATTTCCCTAAGAAGGTTGTTAGACCAAGGGAGGCGAGTGTGAAGAATATGGTACTCCACTTTCCACAACCACATTGTCTCCCACTTGGGATGTGGTAACAGCTCCTTGGTCGATAGCTTCCATGGGATTTTCTCCTGAAGTGGGAATAAAATCAAGTGGCAAGCCCCGTACTCTTCTGGACTGTCTTAACTCAGCCAGTTTAGACAGTTCCTATCTATCCTAGGGTCTGAAAATCTAGAAAACACACCAAAAAACTTCCCTACACAAGATATAGGTCAAAACAAGTAGACTTAAAATGATAGGAGGAGTTCAATAAGTCAGGTCTCTCACCAGGATTGTCAAGAAGGTGCCACTCGTGATATACCTCGAGGGTACGTGCGTAGTAATCTCCCCAAATGTTGTCTTCAGTGTATGGCTCCAAAAAAGATGGCCAAAGGGCTTTTCTCAGATAGATAAGGTATCCCAGTGGGGTCTCCCGATATACTCAAGGTACATGGGAGCTCGAATCGGTAGTAGTGTTGTCTAATGCATAACCACACACAAGGGGCCTTCCGATATACAATCGAGTACATGAAGTACCTTTCTATATACCTCAAGGGTACATGAAAGGCCGTTCAATATACCGACAGTACGTGGAAGAACCGTGTGAGTCCCAGAATGTAATGCTGACAAATAACGACAGCTCCTACGCTTAATGACACCATAACACGTCTCTAACCTATCACTCAAGTTACTACGTAAATTTTAACCTACAACTACCATTAATTTTAACTTGTACAGTTAGGTGATTGCATGATGTTTTGATAGAAAAGTAAAACCATGCAATATGCTTGTGCAAAATGTTCACTTTACTGTTCAGTATGCCTACTTACGGGAGGGAAAGAGAGTGTTTTCCTTTTGATTCAAAAACCAAAAATACTTCCAAACAACAGTCATGAACGTCAAATCAAAGACAAGCAATCACTTTTCCAAACTGATTTCTTCTTTCTGAAAGTAAATGAGAAGGGGAAGAATCTCTTTTCCTAAAAGAAAAACAAGAAGCACACCTATATTCAAATGCACACTATTTTTTCAATTTTCTCAAAACATAAGCAAATCTAACTTAAAAATACCATTTTTTTTCATTTTGATCGAGATAGTTCTAAATGTATGAGAGACGAAAGATCATGAAGGTCCTGAAAGCTTGTAAATCCAATCAGAAAACCAATGTCCAACGCTCAATGATGATATCCTAGTCTTAGTCAAAAAAATTTATATTTTAAAGGAAGGAAAAAGAAGTTTACTATGCAAATAAGAAATGAAACCTAGAAGCTAATCTAGTGTTCTTCTTTTAGTCTGTGCAACAAAAATGAAAAGAGATTTTAATAACACCCTACGCTTTTCAGGAAACAAGAAATCCTTTTGTAAACACAACCAACAAGCATAGAAGCAGATGAACAATAAAAATACCTAATCAAACTTTTGAAATTCCACTCAAATCAATCTTAAACCATAAAATTATCAAGCCACAAACATCAGATTCAGTAACACAAGTCTGATAAGCAGAACTAAAAGCAACAAAATCCAAATTTTTGCAAAGAAAAATGAGGAAAAAAGGATTTGGAATGATGCCTACCTGGCACCGCGCTTCTCAGGTGTTGACACAGCGTTTCCTACATAGCACTGCTTCTCCCCAATAGGTTATAGGTGGTGGCACCGCGTACTACCCACTTTGTTCAGGTGGTGGCACCACTTCTCATACACAGATAAGTGCGGTTCCCTGTAGATGACCAAAACACAAGAAGAACGATGGATCAAGTCAGAAAAAGACTAGATCAGGGCAAATACTTTTGAATTGAGTATGAAAACAGGGCATAAAATATCGAAATAACTCATATCTGAACAGATCTGGAAGTTTCAAACCCAAATGAAGCAAGTCAGATAATAGATCTGACTAAAGAGAGTTAAAGAAGAAGGAACCTGGATTTGGACAAGAGTTGTATACTGAAGAAGATCAGAACAACTGATATAACTATTCCCCAGTGGAGTCGCCAGATTTGTTAGCTGGAATATTTCACCTCCTGGGGATAGCAAGGTGTTCCACTAGTCTGAATGGTTCAGATCCAGAAGATATAGAGGATGAGGTTGAAGACTCTCCCTAGAAGTCATAGATACCTGGAATGTAATTCTTCAATCGTTACCCTGTGTACCTGCAAGAAGCTTCAACATTCAAACACATTGAAACCACCCGAATAAAATCTACTAATCTATGTTAGTGACTAAGGAATCTAACAACATACATGTGAAATCATACAACAACAATATATGTGGGACAGAAATCAACTTGCATTAAATAAATATGAAGAAGTTTACAACCAAGCCTTAGTGTTGACATGCATCTCCATGAAACCAAGCATTCTCATCCCCAAAAGATCCAACTCTAGCTCTCTATACTCTCCCAGATGATCTTGGGCCAAGTGATCAATCCAACAGCATAACAATACCTTAAGAGTTCTTCCCCTCAACCATGGCCATAAGCTTGTATTTATAAGGCTTAATGGATAGGGTAGGTTGAGAGATTAGTGGGTGAGGTGGCCTCTAAGATCCTAGGATGAGGGATCTCGAGCTCAACTGACCCACAACAGTAGGGATAAGGGAGGACATGAGGCTTATCATCTAGAAGCCTCGAGGAACTTCTTTTTTTCTCATGTTTCTTACCCAATTCTTCCATGAACCTCTGCAACCAAATAATCTCCTTAATAGCCTCTGTAGCAGAAACATACTCTGATTTCGTTGTTGAAAGTGCAACAACCTGTTGCAGTTTTGAAATCCAACTTACTGTTGTTCCACCTACAGTGAACACATACCCTGCGGTGCTCCTCCTGCTGTCTTTATCACCAGCCATATCTGCATCAACATGTCCCTGTAGAATAGTGTCTAAACCTCCAAAACATAATGCATGAGAAGTGGTACCTCTCAAATACCTGAGAATCCACTGTACTGCTTTCCAATGCTCTTTACCTGGATTATTCATATACCTGCTCACAACTCCCACTGCATGTGCAATATCTGGTCTTGTGCACACCATGGCATACATCAAGCTCCCAACTGCTGATGAATAGGGAATATTGGACATGTAATCTATCTCTTCCTGTGTCTCTAGACACATATGCTTGCTTAGTTTGAAATGGCTTGCCAAAGGTGTGCTGACTGGTTTTGCATTCTGCATTCTAAACCTCTGCAACACCTTTTCTATGTACTCACCTTGAGACAATGTCAATTTGCAATTTTTCCTATCTCTTGTTATTCTCATACCAAGGATTTGCTTTGCAGCACCCAAATCCTTCATCGCAAATGATTTAGCTAGTTTTCTTTTGAGCACATTTATATCCTGCATGTTAGACCCTGCAACAAGCATGTCATCCACATACAATAACAAGATAATATATCTTCCATTATCTAGCCTCTTGAAATAAACACAGTGGTTAGAATGACATCAATCATAACCTTGTTCTATCATAAACTTATCAAATTTTAAATACCACTGCCTTGGAGCTTGCTTCAGGCCATACAAGCTCTTCTTCAACCTGCAAACCAAATTCTCCTTCCCTTTGACCTCATACCCTTGTGGTTGCTGCATATAAATCTCTTCCTCCAAATCCCCATGGAGAAAGGCCGTTTTCACATCTAATTGTTCAAGATGCAAATCTTCTACCGCCACTAGACTTAAAATAGTTCTAATTGAAGTCATTTTAACAACAAGAGAAAATATTTCATCAAAGTCTATACCTTTCTTTTGTGCAAACCCCTTTACAACAAGTCTAGCCTTGTACCGCTTCTTTCCTCCATCTTCTTCCTTCAACCTGTGAACCCATTTATTCTGCAATACCATTTTTTCTACAGGCAACTTAACCAAATCCCAAGTCTGGTTTCTTACCAATGAGTCCATCTCCTCATCCATGCCTTGATCCCACTTCTTTCTAGTTTCTACCTACATTGCTTCTTCAAAACATTCTGGTTCACCAGAATCAGTCATCAATAAATAATACAGTGAAGGAGAGAATTGTTTAGGGGTTCTACTTAACCTGGTAGACTTTCTTACAGTTGCAGGAGTTTCAGGTACCTGCTACTGCTCTTGATTTTCTGGTGCTTTTGGAACTTCATTTTCTTTGATTTCATCAAGCACTGTGTACTCTGTGCTGTCCTTTTCTTCTTTCTTTCCCTACAACTGATCTTTGTACATGACCTTTTCATTGAATACTACATCTCTACTCCTAATGATTTTGCGATTTTTAAGATCCCATAAGCGATAACCAAAATCATCATCCCCGTATCCAATAAAGGTACATTTTTTGGATTTAGCCTCAATCTTTGTTCTATCATCTTTATCAATATGGACAAATGCTTCACAACCAAAAGTTCTCAAAAATGAGTATTTTACCTATTTACCTGTCCATGCCTCCTCTGGAATGCCACCATCCAAAGCGCTTGAAGGCCCTCTGTTTATTAAATAAATAGCAGTGTTTACAACATCAGCCCAAAACTATAAAGGCAACCCTGCATGCAATCTCATACACCTTGCACGCTCCATGATCATTCTATTCATCCTTTCTGACACACAATTTTCTTGGGGTGTTCCAGGGACTGTCTTCTCTCTGCGAATCCCATTGTGTGAACAGTAACTGTCAAACTCCTTGCTGCAGTACTCGCCTCCATTATCAGATCTGAGACATTTCAACCTTTTTCCTATCTCATTCTCAGCCAAAGCTTTCCACTTCTTAAAAGTATCAAACACATCAGATTTTTGTCTAATGCAATAAACCCAAGTTTTTCTAGTTGCATCATCAATAAAAGTAACATAATAATGAGAGCCACCAAGAGATTGTACCTGAGCTGGTCCCCATATATCTGTATGGACAAGCTCTAACTTTTCACTCTTATTTTGTTTCCCAACCCTGAGAAATCTAACTCTCTTATGTTTTCCATAAACACAGTTCTCACAAAATTCCAAACTTACCTGCTTCAGATCTGGAAGCAGTTTCCTTGAGTGGAGAATCTGCATCCGCTTCTCACTCATGTGGCCAAGCCCATGATGCCACAACGCTGCACCTGTTTCTGTGGAAGCTACATAAATAAAATAATCAATATTATGAGGACATAAATATAACGTACCTATCCTATCTCCTTTTGCAATTACCATTGATCCTTTAGTGACCTTCCACCACGTTTTTCCAAACGTAGACAAACAGTGCCCATCTCCCAACTGCCCTATTGAGATCAGATTTCTTTTCATAGTAGGAATGTGCCTTACATCCTTTAGCAACCAGTCATTTCCATTATTTAGCTTAATCTATACCTTACCCTTTCCAACAATTTTACATGGTTCATCATCCACCAATAACACATGCCCAAAATCACCTTGAACATAATCATAAAAGAATTTCCTATGGGGTGTAGCATGACATGAAGCCCCTGAATCTACTACCCAGTAATCACTAGTATTATCTAATGCAAGAGTCAAAGCATCTTGTAACACATCACCTGCTACATTAGCTTCCTGGGTAGTCTCTTGCTGCCTCTCACCTTTCTTCTTTGGTGCTCTGTAGTCTTTCTTTAGATGTCCTTTCTTACCACAGTTTCAGCATTCTATTTTCTGAATCTGGACTTGGATCTTCCCTTTTTAGACTTGCCGTGATTTCTTGGGCTCCTTCCTCTCTCGTTTTGTCTCCCTCTGCTTTCCATGGTCAACGCACTACCTGATGTCTCACTTGTGCTTTTCCTTCGCATTTCCTCGCTAAGAATAACACTAACAACATCATCAAACTTAAGAGTGTTTGAACTAGGGATAGAGTTACTTACAGCCATGACCAAGCTATTCCAGCTTTCTGGCAATGAGCACAAGATTAGAAGAGCCCTAACCTCATCATCAAAGTTCACTTTTACATAACTTAACTGACTGGTAAGCGTATTAAACTCATTTAAATGGTCAACAACAGATCCACCTTCTGACATCTTCATATTAAATAAACGCTTCATTAAAAATACCTTGTTAGAAGCCGAGGGTTTTTTGTAGAGCTTTCTCAATGCGCTCATCACACCCTCTGTTGTTTTTTCTTTTGAAATATTGAATGCCACCGATGAATCCAGGCATAGCCGTATTGTTCTTAGTGCCTTTCTGTCAAGAACCTCCCATTCTTCATCCTTCATAGCCACCGGTTATTTTGCTTTTCCGCCCAACGGCGGGTACAGATCTTTCTGGATTTCCTGAAGCTTCTGCAAAAGTTTTTGGATCATGATTCTCAGAAACTTGAGCCAAAAGAGAGGAGGCTCACCGAAACTGAGAACGTGTTCGACGTTGATCTCTAGGATCACCGACAAGATCACCAGATGCTTCACATGTTGAATGGACCCATCCAGGAAGCATTGGTGTTGGTGCAACTGGAGGAACATGAGCAGGTAGAGGTGGATTTTCAACCTCGCTGTCATCATCAGAAACTAGAGTTGGAAACCTGAAGGAAGTTGGAAGAAGAAGAAGAAGGCACAATCGTCGAATTAGGCTCACAAGCCAAAGATGACACAACTACAAAGTTAGGCTCGCAAGCCAACAGATTTTCATGAAATTTAACATCTCTTCTAATTATTATATCATGAGAATGTGGTTGAAGAATTCTATAACATTTTACATCTTCTGAATATCCAACAAATATGCACTTTTCACTTTTAGGCTGCAATGCCTTTTTTTTTCATCTGGAATGTGAGCCCATGTTTCACAACCAAACAAACGAAAGTGACTTACATCTGGTTTAATTTTACTCCATGTTTCTTTCGGTGTTATACCTTGTAAAACTTTAGTGGGTGTGTGATTAACTATTTAATTTACACAATTTATGGCCTCAGCCCAATATTGAAGACTTAGTCCCTTAGATTGGATCATACAATTAGCCATTTCTTTTAAAGTGTGGTTCTTTCGTTCAGCTACACCATTTTGTTGTGGTGTATATGGAACAGTGTGTTGTTGTTGGATTCCTTGTTCATTGCAAAAAGTAGTGAACTTTTTGTTAACATATTCTCCTCCATTGTCATATCTTAACTTAATAATTTGATGACCAGATTGTTTTTCAACAAGGGCCATGTAGGCCAAGAACATGTTAAATACTTCGCTCTTAAGTTTTAGGAAGTAAACCCAAGTGCGTTTGGAGTAGTCATCAATGAAAGTTAAGAAATATTTGAAACCAAAAAATGAAGCAGATGGAAGAGGGCCACACAAGTCACTATGCACAAGCTCCAAGGGAACTAAGGTGTACCAAGAGGCATGTTTGTCAAAACTGTGCTGATGATGTTTTTCGAGTACACAACCAGAACAAACACCATCCTTGCAAGATACCATCGGAAGACCAGTCACCATATTCTCTTTACATAGTTGTTGCAATGAACAATAATTTAAGTGACCAAATCGCTCATGCCAAAGTTTGCTCAAGTTATCACTATGAGCAACAAAAACTGAAGGAAAAGGTGATGACACAAAGTTGTTAAATTTGTACAACCTGGTAATATCATCAGCAGTTCCAGTAGCAAGGACATTTTGAGGATTTTTAAAATCCTTGATTACAACTTAGTGAGGGGTAAATGTCATAGTTTTACCTTCACCCGAATGAGTAATTTGATAGACTGATAACAAATTGCAAGAAATTTTTGGAACACACAGTACATCACTGAAATGGCCATTTTCTACTGGAACTATTCCAGATCCTACAACACTTAGAGATCTATCATCACCAACAAATATTTTCCTGGTGTTACATTCATCCATAGTAGAAAAGATGGATTGATCCTTAGCCATATGATAAGATGCTCCAGAATCAATGAGCCATTCATTTGATGTAGAAGAAGAAGATGCAGTATAAGAGTAACCAGAAGCACAAAGTGTCCATGAGAGGTAGATTCTGAAGATGAATCTAAGCTAATGTGGTGCTTCTTCATTGCTACTTCTAAGGCTGCCATCTTCTTGAAACACTTAGATTCATCATGATTATCTTTCCCACAAAAATTGCAATGACGCTCAGTCTTGTTTCCTTTTGGCTTGGATCCTTTGTCATTTTTTAAAGAAGGAGCTAACTGAGAGGGTTTGGGACCCTTATTGTTTGGCTTATTATTGTGAAAATTTTGTTTCTTGGGAGGCTTGGACTTTTCTTTCTGTTGGGACAATAAGGCTTTCCCAGATGTATCTGCATTATTAATTATTCCAAGATGAATGAGCTTATCTTTCTCTCTAATTAAGGAATCACAAAAGGATTCAAGACTAGGCTCTTGATAGCTAGTTGCAGTCAAGGATTCTTTCATGGAGTAGAATGTAGATACAAAAATAGAATATGCGGGTCCAAGTTTGGAAAGAATATGATAAATACATTATTTGTCTTCTTTCTTAATCTTGCATTTTCACATAAGAGTCTAAGAGTTTTATACTTAGATAAATAGTCTTGAATGCATGAAAAGTCACTTGGATTCAAAGAAATCAACTCATTCTCAAGTTGATGACCTCGAATTTCATTGTGTTTACCAAACACAGATTCCAACTTTTCCCAAGCTTTATCAGGTTCATCAATTCCAGATATGTGGAATCGCAAATCAGTAGAAATTGACATCCCAATCAATCCACGAGCTTCATCACATCTATTTTCCCATTTAATTTTCTTATCATCATCAGTGGGTTTTGTTTCTTTCCCTAAGGTTATCCTGAAAAGTCCCCTACTTCATAGAACATCCTCCATATGAGATTTCCATGAGAAATAGTTAGAACTTATAAGTATAATATCACAAGGGGCAGCCATACAGTAAAATAATGGCTGAAAGAATAGAAACTAACTATCTAGATGCAAAGATCTCGAAAAAATATGTGGTTTCAAAAAAAAACGACACTGAAAACTAATTCTGGATGATAAAGCTATGCTTGATCAAAGAAAATGTTGAAGATGTCCCCAATAGTGATGTGGCAGATATTAACTTAACCAACTAAAAAAAAGAACCCCCTTCTTCCCAAGATGAACCTTTGACAATCACTTACAAGAAAGTTGCATTTTAAATAAATCACTTTTGTAAAATAAGTGATGTTCACTTTTATTATAATGTTACTTTTAAATAATGCGGCAATAAATTAAAATACTTAAGTGACTCACTTTTTATTTTATTTTATTTATGTGAGATGCACTTTTACAATAAAGTAATTTTAAAATAGAAATTGCATGCACTAAAAGTAACTTAATAAGACTTGAACTCAAGACTTGTTAAAGAAGAAAGCAACTTTGAACCAAGTGAGCTAAGTTTAAAAGGTACATAAAAGAATGGAAAGAGGAAGGAGGTTTTTTTTGTTTTTTTACTCTTCTCTCTCGTTCTTCGTGCTTGCCTTTTTTTCCTACAAAACACAAAAAAAAAAACAAAAAAACTTTTCCACTCTATGGGTGGGATTAGATCTTGGTTAGCTTACCCGGAAAGTCTACGTTTTCAAGTTTTCTTGTTGTTTCTGATTCGCCGTGATCGCACAAGGTGCACGGCAAAGAGCATACGTAGCTGAGAAGACAAGAAAAAAAAACTTTCTCTTTCTGTTTCTAATTCGCCACAATCCCGCAAGGTGCATGGAAAAGAGCATACGCAGCCAGGGAAGGAAACAATCCGAGACTAAAACAGTAAAGATCTAATAATAAAACTAATAAAATATGAGAGATTTTTAAAAAATAAAACAAATCCTTCACTGTAACATTATACCTTCAGATTTGCCGAAATGGTTGTTTTTGGAACAAACGGAAACAGTTTTCGATGAAACAAAAACTATTTCCCAATGGAAACGGAGCTCCAGACGCAAATGCATAGATATTCTAGAACCAGAAACCCTTTTAAAGTTTCGGCAACACCAGTTTCAGATATTGATCAAAACCGAAAGCGTCTCTTCATAAACGCTCTGATACAATGTTCGGGTATACAGGGTGCTCCCAAAAGATCAAACACCTAGAGCAACCACTTCACACAAATGAATCGCATATCAATACATCGATGTTTTTCATGTGGTTAAACCCCTCGAGAGGGAAACAGTCCACGGCCCCAACCAAATAGCTACTTGGAGCAATTTATTATACAAAAGAAAGAAAGTTACATGAGCTTCTCATAATCGATGAGCTAGCCAAGGACCCTCCATGCTCTTTAAATAGAGATCATGGACCAATCGGGTGTTAAGCCACGGATCAATGGTAGGTATGATCTAAGAGAAGTTAAACCATCGGATCACTCTATGTCTAGAATATATCGTGACCGTCGGATTAGAATATTTACAAATGCATACTAATGCATACTAAAGAAACACACTTTTACCTAACGGATATACTACACAAGTTGATCTTAACTAACTCCTAAGTGTCTAAATATCCTAACAGTACCCCATCCCCGCAATTCCTTGCAAGAGATGTGAATTGGAGAAATGCCTAATAATTTCTCCATCAACAAATTATGCTGAGTATGTAGAATCGGATCACATTCGGGAAGTTCTGGAAATGACCACGCCTTCCAATTTCCTTTGCAATCCCAGGATATGAAATCAGAAATTCGATGGAGGTATTTATCGACTAACCAACTCTTTATCTCATTGAAAAATTCATTTGAATTTAGAGGTGTGTTCCCTAGAATTTTATCTTCCCACAAGAACGTTTGTCTACCATTTCCTAGAATTCTATATAGATGCTGAGAGAAAAATTCAATACATCTTCTGCATAAATTCCAGATAATAGAACCTTTTGGAGTATTTTCCATTTGAAACTTTCTTAGATTTCCTCCATGAAGATATTTTTTCCAGAAAATATGGCTCACCGGGTGCTTTTTATTGGAGAATAGTTGCCATAGCAATTTACCCCCCATAGCTAAATTAGATAGTCCTGGGTCTCTGATTTGCAATCCACCTTCAAGTACAGGCCTTTTTACAGTTTCCCAGTTTACCAAATGCATATAGTTCTGCTTTTTTTCCCACCTCTCCAAAGAAAGTCTTTGAGCAGCTTGGATATCTGATTCGTGATCTTTTTTGGTGCCAAGAGAAGAGATGACTGGTATATAGGAAGGGCTGAGAGAATTGACTTTATCAATATGATTTTTCCTTCCTTCGTCATCTAGTGACCACCCCACAAGGCAATCTTAGCTTTTAACTTTCCAATGATATCTAGCCAGAGAGAAGGGATATTTTTCCCCAGGGTTAATGGGAGACCCAAATATTTAACCTTGTCCCAAAAAACAAACCCTTCAAAACCCAAAATCTGAGAAATGTTCGCAACTTCTAATTGATCCACATTCCAACAATACACGACGCTCTTACGACTATTAATAAGTGCTCCTAAAATTATTCATAATGTCTGAAAAAAGTCTTGTTATTTTTAAATAAGCCCCTCTGAAAAGCAGAGTATCATCCGCAAAGAGGGCATGGTTAATAGGATCCACTCCAGCTGATGAAGATATGCCTGGGATGATCCCATCATGTTTCCCAGCTGTTAACTTTCTACGTAAAGAATCAACCATAAGAATATACAGAAACGACGAAAGAGGACATCCCAGACAGAGACCCCTGGTTGCTTGAAAGAAATTTGTTGGTCTTCCATTTACTAATGGTGCTATCTAAGGTTTATCAATGCATACTTTTATCAAATTTATAAACACAGGGCTAAATCCAAAAGAACGAAGAACTGAGTAAAGAAAGGACAACTTTATCCTATTAAATGCATTTGCCATATCAAGTTTGATTAGCATGCCCTTCTCCTTCCTTCGATAGCGTGAATGCATGGCTTCCTGTACTTGAAGTACATTGTCCAAAATATGCCTCCCTTTGACAAACGCACCTTGAAGAGGTGAGATCAACTTCCCAAGGAAAGGTTTGAACCTGCTAGCTAAAAGTTTAGAGAAAATTTTATAAGATGCATTACATAGAGAAATAGGTCTGAATCAATCAAAAGAAGAAGAGTTAACTTCTTTAGGAATTAAAGCCAGGAAAGTGGAATGTGTGCATCCACCAACTTTGGATTTTAAATGAAAAGCTTTTAACATCTGGAGAATATCTTTCTCTATAACTTTCCAGCAGACTCGATAAAAGTGAAAGAAAAAACCGTCAGGGCCTGGGGCTTTATCCAGCTCCATAGCCCATATGACATCAATAATTTCTTGTTATGCAAAAGGATTCATTAAGTCAAAATTATCTTCCTCACTCACCATGAAAGGGATGTTGGACAAGAAATAAGTTATTGTGTCTAAATATGAGAAACCATCTTCACTAAATAGGTTCTGGAAATGAGCTTCAGCCACTTGTTTTATTTGAGAAATTCCTTTAATAGAATCACCAGACAGAGAAGTAATTTCCGAAATGTGATTTTGGGATATTTTGGCTCTACACTACTTGTGTAAAAAAGAAGTATTTCGATCTCCAACTTGCATCCAAGTACTCCTTGACTTCAATCTCCAATATTATTCTTCTCACTGGAATGCTCTAAAGGAGCAAAACTGAGCTCTATGCTCTTTTTCCAACAAAGCAGAGGTGATTTCAAATTCTTCCATTTCCATTTGAATTTCCTCCAGCTTTATCACGGCTTCTTTCCTTTCACTTATTGGATTTTTTTGAGATATTTTAACCCAATTCTTCAACGCCACTTTTGTATTTATAAGTTTTCTCTCCCAAACATATTCCGGCGATCCTACAATAGGAATATCCCAAGCCATAGATACAGTGTTCATAAAACCTTATTGTTCTTTCCTCAATGGACTGAATCGAAAGAGAATGGATCCTAAGTCCTCTTCATCATCAATCAACAGCATGACCGACTTATGATCCGAATATAGCTTGGCCAATATGCTAGATGAAAATTTTTGTTCCCCAACAGCAATGAACTCTACACTAGAAAGCGATCTAACCTGGAAGAAATATTTGCTACACCAACTCGATTATTTGTCCATGTGAATCTTCCTTTTTTAGGTTTAAAATCAATAAGCTCCCACGATAGAATAAGATTTTCCATTGACTTAAGCATGGGATCTCTCCCACTAACGCCTCCTTTTTTCTTTAGCATCTAGAATTAATTCAAATCACCAGCCACAATAATATTGTAGAATGAATTAGCAGATAGGAAAGCTGACAGAGAATTCCAACAATCTTGTTTTTCTTGGTAGTTAACTAGGACATAAAGATTAAAAAGGGAAAGAGTAGTCTTACTTAGAGAGTGTTGGAGTTTTCTGAATATCCAATGTTGTGTTGCATGAGAGCTTATCAGAGGGAAAATATTCTCTGGACACAAGGTTTCAATTCCACCAGCATTACCTCTAGCACTCACAACCTTCCCTACATTCATTTTCCAATTCTTATTACTTAAGGATAGGAGGTAGCCCTCTTCAATTTTTGTCTCTTGGAGCATAAGAATAATTGGAGAAGCCATTCTTATTAGAACTTTAACAACTTCCACTTTCAATGATTTTTTGAGCCCTCTGCAATTCCAAGAGACGATGTTCATTCTTTATTATTAACAGCGGGAGGAGGGCCTCCTTTTGTAGGTCTAGCCCTGGTGGTCCTGGCACTTGACATTTCAATTGTAGATTGGCTTCCTTGCTGTAACACCCCGGTTTTGACCACGTTTGCATTAAATGTATATGATGTGTATATTGTAATTAATCATGGTGTAGAGATGAAGGTGAAAGCCCCACCATTGATTTATCGTTTTATGTTTCGGTGATTGAAATCACGCCGATGGTATTTTGGGCTAGGCGGCACATTATAATTTTTGGACATCATGTAAATATGAAATTTAATTAAAAACCCACAACTAGCTATGTTAATGCAACAATAATGAGATGGGGGCATGATTTCCTGAGGATAGGGGAGAATATTCAAACCTTTGGGGCCAATGGGGAAAAGCCAAATGTCAAAGGGAGAACCCATCAAACTGTCAACTACCTTTCTTGTCCTATTCACCCAATCATTTATTAATGTCAAAAATTGGTTGAGTTGGTTATTGCATGGGATGGGAAAGGTATGGTAGTCCAAACCTAAATTTGAGAAGCTATCAGTTTTTGGGAAATGTGTTTTGACTCCTTGGGCAAGTAAAAACCCAAAACCATCAGCCCATTCCCTCATGCATCCACGTTTTTGTATTACCCACGTTTTTGGAGCTCCTGGGCACTCTCATTCATGTTTTTTTCTGTTTCCTATGTTTTTTCCCCATTGTTGGGAAGTTGTTTTGCTAACAATCAGTGGCTAGGATCTCTGATGGGCGTTTTGGTTGTTGTTTTCCTCTTACCCATCTGGGAAAAACGTTTTTGGGTTGCACAACAAATGGGAGAAGAGAGACATGATTTTTGGGTGTTGGATTAATCTGTTTTTTCCCACGTGAAGGCAATAAATGTTTCTGAAAACGAATTGTATAGGCTAAGCTGTTTTACTCAGTTGCCATTCCCGATTTTGGCCTCTGTGGTGTTTTCCTTCAATCCCAGAACTGTAATTGTTGTGTATACATATTTTTTTGGTCTCTGAATTGGTTTGGGAGTGGAAACGGGGTCTGAACTAGATTGATAAACCTAGTGTGAGAAGGAACCTCACAGACAGAGCTAGGGGGGCAGCTTTCTTCTTTGCACACCCTGAATAGCACTAGAAGGGAAGGCATGGCCTGAGGGAATATGTAGCAGAGAAGGGAATGCTTCCTTGTGTTGGGTGTGTAGATGTTTTAGAAGTCAGGATAGATCTAGTGAAGGTGTCCATAGCTCTGGGATTGAGCTCACTAGCTTAGCAGTTAGCCCTTCCATCTCCTTTGCAACCTGCTAAACCCAACTATGTTGGCTTGGCTAAGTTCTTATTACAACCTTGGCTATGTGTGAGTCTACTAGTGTTCCCTTATTCCTTGTGGGAATCATGCCCATCTCGGGGGTGGCAGTGTTGCTGAGAGATTAATGAGAACACTAGCCTATGGTTGCATGGAACGTTGCAGCAACGTAGCTAGTTGCAGGACAAGCTTCTTTCAAGATAAGTATTCTTGTCTATTTTATCTCTGCAATTGTATATGTGTATAAATTAATATGAACATGTTAAATGTTGTGAATGAATAAATTTTGCTTCCATTGTATAATTGCAATTGTATGCATCTATGTATGTGTTATGTCAATGCATTTTTATATTTATGTTCATGGGGGTAGATTTCCTGGATTAGATAGCAAAATGGTCGCTTTCCCTCTCAGGTGGACGGGAGGGGACTTGACACTTGCATCTTCAGCCTTTCTGCCTCTTCTTCCCTAATTGTCTTATGGACTTTACGTCCCTTTTTAGGACCTCTCAATAGATTCTTCATCAGATGAACCAGAATTAGCCATTGGTTTCCTTTTTTCCATTTCCGCATATGTGGGAGAGAGACCATCATCAAGAGAACCCTAGTTTGTCTTAGAGATTTCTTTATTTTCTTCTCAACTCTGATCTTGAGATTGTGAAAGTTCTCCCTCTTCAAGAGTTGAAGGCACTTGTTCATCAGGAATACTCAAAACTTTGAAGATGTTTTGTGTTGTTATTTCCTTCATTGCTACTTCATTTTATTTTGGTTTGGGGTTACTACCTGACCCCATTTCAGTTCTTTTTCCCTTAGAAGAGTTACCATGCTTTGATGAACTGGATTTTTGGACTCATGTCCATTGTTCTCCCTTCTCTTTTATAGCTTCTTCCTCAGCTTTCTTCTTGCATGATCTGGCAAAGTGCTCGTATCCATGAAAATGACTACACTTGAAAGGCAGTTGCTCATAATCAAGCTCTTGCACATGAGACCAACCTTCCACTGTCAACTTAATAGCTTCAGGAATCCCTACCTCTAAGTCCACTTCGACACAAATTCAAGTACAAGTATATTGTTCTCTTCTTTCAACCCTATCAATGTACTTCCCAAGAGTGTTTCCTATAGCTTCAAGAGACTCCTGATTCCAGCAATGAAGAGGGAGGTGCGGAAGCCTAACCCATATAGGAATAGAAGAAGGAACATCTTGATTCAGATCAAAATCTGGGTTCCACTTGTTCAGATAAATCCCTTGAGAGCCCATGAAATATGGACCATTTTGGAAAATTAAATCTCTGTCTTCATAATTCTCAAAGAGAAAAAGATAGTAAACTTTACCAATCAGATTTCTTCGAATGCCTGCTGAGATTAATGGTTTCCAATTTCTTTGAACCCACCCATTAATAGCTTTGGGAGATGGCCAAAGACCAGTAAAATGACCAATGAGGCCCCGTTCTGCAATATTCATGGTTGTTCCGCACGAAGATCCACCGAGGAAATATTGTCAAGTTTCTTGACAAAAATTTGTTGGTTCTAAGAGAGCTTCCTTTTCCTACTAGCTACAACCAAACTCCTAAATGTTGTGATTTCATATGGAGGGGAGGAGCCCCCTCCCATATCCATAGCAGGATCCCCGAGAGCTGAAGACTTGCAAAGTTACCTATCAAACAAACTAAATGTAATTCCAACTACAACAACCTCCTCCAAAAACAACTGATGCAACAATAGACTGCTCCAATATTAAGAAACAACCATTGCACAAGATGAAGGTCACAGACACTGGTTTCTCCTCCACAAATCAGAAAGTCAATCCTGTACAGGCCAAACCCCACTTCTGGATTCAAATGCTCCAATGCGAACAAACACAACACCAAGATCGTTGAATCACAGATCAATTCCAAACGCCCAAGCACTAGAACAATCCAACACCATGAGCTCGAAATGGGAGAGCTAGGGACGAGACCGGCCTACAAAAATAATTTTAAAAGTGATCTTGGAGCAAAAAAACCCCATCCTTCAAAACTAGAACACCAGACTGCATATTCAAGAAACTACTCCAGAAACGCAGCAAACCAAAGGAGAGAACTCCAAGAATGCAGCAAACAAATCCAAAAGCAAATCATGACCAGATCGAGCTTCAGAACCATAAGCAAGGGCTGAGCCCAAGCTGGGTGAGAGCAGAGCCACCAGACCTGCAAAAAAAAAATTAAAGCTTTCTTGGAGCGAGAAATTCTCTTGCACTAGGTGAACGAAAAAAAATTCATGTTGGTTTTACAAGTCTATGGTTTGTACATAATTTTCGTTGGACATGAACTTTGGTGTTTTTTTGAGTGCAGGTGTGGCCAAGGATAAGAGAAAATCTGAAAGTGACTGAAAGATCCTTCCCTTGGTGCATCTTCTTTTGGATGTCTGTCAAGATTTAAAGCATGTATGCATTCATCTAGTTATGTTCTTCCCGAGCTCTAATGAGCCTTTCATTATTTGCTCTACATCTTAGTAACACCACTATTAGATATGGTCTTTGTTGTAACAACCCAAAAATACTATTAAATTAAATATAAATATAAGGGAACTAAAATTAAAAATTAAAAATAATTAATTAATTAAAAGAGAACATTTATCACCATGAATAAGATAACTATAACTAATAATATTAAATATTAAATAAAATAAATTTTCCAACTAAATTAATAAAATATAATAGATTCAAATTCCAAAGAAAATGAGAAAACATTTAAGGATTGGAGGGAAAAAAGCATTTACTCATCTTAGTTTTGAATGATGATAGGTATGATTATGGTTAAAAAATGCAAGAGAACAAACTTGGCTACGGTTTATTGGTTGGGGTCTCGGGGGCTCTTAGTGTCTCACTGACGGGTTGGTTGGGTAGAGAGTCGATCCCCACGCATTGTTTTCCCTCATTGATTATGGAGATAGACGTAAATATTTCAACAATTATTTGAATCATAGCCATGTTTCCTCCTTTGCTCTATTAATTCGTTGTGATGATATATTATGTGTTAGACTTACTTGCTCATGGATTTGTTTTTAAGTTATTTAATTGATTTTCTAATAAAATTTGTCTTCAAATCCTAACGAAGCCTTACATTTGGTATCATAGGAGATATTTAACACTAGGACCTATGACCCTTCCTTAATTAAATGGATCTCTACGGATCTCATAGATTCTTTTTAGATTTACTCTAGATCTAGTAGATTTGGATTATACCCAAGTTAAATTTAGTATCAAATTAGGTTGAAAAGAGACCTTTTGTCCCTTAATTGTACATCTAAAGTATAGATTTAGAGTAAAAATGTATATTAATATAGATTTAAATATACAATTGGAATATAAATAAAATTATAAATTTATAACTTCTAAAATAAATTAAAATTTGTTATGAAACTAAAAAATCTATTTCTAGTTTTGTTCCCATTTTGGTGCTATATTAATGCATTATTAATCACTTTTGTATGCTTAATATAAGTGTTGGTAGTTCTCAAAGGTTGTAAGAGTAACGGGCTTTGCACGGGTTCAAACTTCGAATCTCTTTAATTTTTTTAGAATCGCTCGTAGAGAATGTAAGAGCAAAGATACTTTTCCCACTTCCCACTCACAATCAAAACACAGGGAGATAACTCATGATTGTGTTGGAAAGAAATAGTTGAAGCTGTCTGTGATTTCAACAACGCCTGGCCTCAACTTACAGAATCGATCTGCTACACAAAATCAGAAATAATTGAAGAATCTATTCATCAAAACTGGCAGTTCAAAGATGGACTAAAGATTATTTGCAAAAGCCCCTCACGGGATAAAACAAGGATCTAACATCGGTTTAAGATCTGTGCATTTTTCTTTTTTAATTTAGTTATGCATGGGTTTGTGACGGCTGATAGGGCGATCTAACTTCTAAGAAAAGGTATTCCAAGGTTAGATCCAGCCCGACAAGCATTGATTTGTCTTCAACAATCTTGATCTAACTTTAAATTTACTACATGCCCTATAATAAGGGTGTGATCGAAGGATGGAGCAAACGAGCAACATGGTTCACAAACTCCTACGCGGTATTGATCTATTGTTTCAATTGATTTATATTTTTCTGTTTCAATTCACTACACTGAAACCTGCTCCATGATATTCAACTATGCAAATACATGTTGCAAACCCTATTTTAGTTTGGATTTCAATTTGGAATATGGACTGTATAGTATGCCTCTTCATTGAAGTTCGTTTCTCCATTAACACTTGCTCGGGCCGTGATATCTAGAATAGAAGAGGTCGACATAGAGAAGCTAATCATTTTTTTCATTGTCGATCTGGGAATATGTATTTACATTTTGAATAAAGTAAAAGGAAATTCGAATGTCAAATATCTTTTCAAATTCTGAATTAAAGGATTGGACATGAGCTTTGTCTGAACGCATATAGATATAATCAGTGCTTGCGCATTCTCTCAATCCCACAGGTAGTGTAGATTGGGGTCATATTTGGTTTGATTTTAGGGGTGAACAGTTGTGGATTTTTGGCGCGGCAACGATTTTGGGCAACTAAATGCTCTCTATGTTAAGTTTGGCTCTGAGACTGAGAATATATTTGACTCCACTTTCTTTGATTCAATTACTGGTGTCTTCTCTGTTGTTTGAACATCATCTCTGTTAGGAATTATGATCCAAAATGTAATAATTAGAAGTTTAGTTTAATAAATGTAAAAGGGCATCTACACACTCACGTGATTATGTGAGGTGTCCCTTAGTTAGTTTCAGTAACGGTAAATTAGTTGTTACTCTTTGGATATTTAAATCCATCGAGTTTTCCATGTGAAGTAATCTTTCGAGATTTAGCCCTCACGTCTCTGTGATGTAATTATTTTCCTTCTTCTTTAATAAAATTATGTGTCTGAGGACACTTTGTCAATCTCCAACACTATATCTTGATTCTCGAAGTGTTGCATATTGTTAAACAATTATTGATTGAACACAATGGGTCTAACATCTGAACCCTCTTCCTCGGTTATTCATCAAACTCGCCCCCTTTTTACTACAAATTTTCAGAACTTAGGTACCATTTCGTCAAATGGATGGCATGTATCTTCCAATCTTCGACACCCTGCCACAAGTCGTATTGGTTGAATTTTGACTGTAAGCGGAAGGAGGGGTAGCAATCTGGTGTAATGGTGCCTTCATGTTGTCTTGTGAAAGGGTTTGGTGGTACTCTGCCAATGTTCGAATACCATCGAATAGAATCGCTTCCCCTAGATCAAGTATTGGGATCGCATGATGGGCATTTGCCTTAGAAGGATCAATGGCAAAGTATTTTCTAGAAATAGTGAGGGAAAGATCTTGCAAAATGTCAGGAGCCAAAATGACCTTACCTCTCCATTCTGCTGCTCGTGCCTGCATTTGGCTATTGTTGGCCTGAACGATCGTAATTGTTAGTCTCTAAAAGGTCTGTCCATACTAGTTAACGTTTTGAGAAAAATACTTACTAATCGAATAGTTAAAACAAACCACCGCTAGCCCAATGTACAATATCGTAGACTGCACTATTCTTCAAAAGTATTTGCGAAAGAAATACAGTTTTATGTTTGAGTATGATGCAGAGTTGCAACATACACTGTAGTTAAAGTCCTTATTGTCATGGACTGTCAACCTTGGAATAAATGCTAAGATCAAAATTTTGAATGCACCTTGTATTTCCCATTTCCAAGGAGATTTGAAATACATTTTTATGTTTGAGTATGATGGAGAGTGGATATGATAAAAGACAACCAAATCGCTCCGTTTTTCTGGTGATTTTTTCAATAAAATTCGTCAAAATTGTTATTTCATTAATTATACAAATTCAACAATGGAATTTACTTCTTTTACTTCTTTTAGACTAAATGATTGATTTTAAAACGACCGAGACCATCCACGTAATTTAGAGTTAGCGCTTTGTTCAATATAATGACTTTGTTCACTTTCAGCTTGGACATACAATTACTTTGTTCACTTTCATTTACAATATTTTATTTAGATTTTCTAAGCTTGGTTTATCAATTTATGGGAGAAAGACTAATGCCCGGCAGTAGAAAATAATTGCACCTGTCAATGCCAAAATAAATGTCATGTTATTGTTAACATGTCAATAGGCCAATAAACGAGGCATTCTGTGATCAATATAATCAACTTTTTTTTGGGTTAGGGGAATCGGCAACTGGGGCCTGGCTGGTACTCGCGTGACATGAGGTCCAAGGATCCATTCCCGCTACCACTATAACTGATCTGATCTCGGGGGCGAGCCCAGAAAGTCATAGAACCCGCTCAAAACAATTAGGACCAATAGGATCGTTTTTCTAACGTTAGTGCAAGTGAACATGAGCATAATATAAGTGTGTAACATAGAATCATCCACATGAAAATGAAAAATCATTCAAGCACATTAGGGACACGATTTGATTACGGAGTTCACCAGATCTCCTGGCTACGTCTCCGGGCCTACTCCAAAATAGAGTGACCAATCCATTGCAAAGATGCACAAATACATAAGATACATCACAACGGATTCACCTGCAGATTCTTCATCATCTGTTCGTCTCTACCGCCGCACCATAACTGCCTCTAATGGGTCACATAAGTGCACAAGCTATATGACTCAATCGAAGACTGCAGAAATCAAGCAAGCAAATGCCTGCCTACTTTGTCTCAAGAAGTTGCCAAACTTGGACATGAATATATTTTCCCAATGTAGCCAATCACACTCTTTCAATTGACTCTACGAGCCACGAACCTCAATCTACGCCACATGATCTTCTGCAGGATAGTCTCAATAGATGACAATATGTTTACATGACAAGTGCATCAATAAAACCAAATTCACGCTCTTACCAACCAATCCCTTCACCTTTGTCCTTCGGGATGAGAGTGTAGATGGTCGCTACTTGCCTTCAAATGCAAATTGAAATGTTGCCTCCTTGAACTGACTCTGGTTATTTGTCTCCTACACTGGATCACCTTCGGACATGATGGGGCCATGCTTGCTCTCTAAGCTGGAACTACAAGGTTGGAGCCTCTCCATGAGCTTCTCCATTGGAGACCCCCAATGGGGCCTCTCAGATGCTTGCTTCCTCTATGGGCTACATCTCTCCAAACTTGAGCTCCCTTCAAATGCACATGACAAGTGCTTAAATAGGAGAAGCTACTCTTGGTGGCATGATACATGTGATTCTCCAAATTGGGATTAGTTACAAATTGGTTTGGATTTTAAGAACATAAACCAAAAATATGGTTCATGCCCACATGCCCATGGGTTTTCACATTTAGTTACTTCCCCATAATGACATTTACAAAATCCAACAATAATCCATTACATAACAAAATCCCTTTTTTAAATAGCATGTTGGTTTTTCAACCATAAACCAACTTGTTACAACTTCTTTACAAATATGGCATGTTTGTTTTTGGTTACAACCATGCATTAACTTCATAACAACTCAAGGAATAAAATAAACGAGTAATATGTGAGTAATTTTTCCACTCACTTCAAATATTAACCATTTTACAATTTCTCATGAGTAAACACATGAATGTCCTAAAACTCATTTCAAGCACAAATGCATGCATGCTAGTCATCATGCCACATCAGCATGCCATGTCATCATACCACACCATCATGCCATGTCATCATGCCACATCATCATGAAACATTATCATGCCATGTCATTAGAATTCACTTTTTGACTACCAAGTGGCAGCTTGAGGGAGTGCCACGTGGCACTTCAGCCAAAATTTTCCCTGTTGGGGCCAAACTTCAAAACTCAATATCTTTTGCATCCGGAGTCCGTTTGACACACTGTTTGCACCGTTGGAATCGGATTGACGATCTCTTCGACATGGTACTATTTTTGTTGAAATATGATGATTTTGAAAATTGGCCTTTTTAGATCCTCCCGGATCAATAACCCTAGGTGCCCCACACCCACCGCAAGACATGGGACACAGGTAAACCTAGGTGGGATTGATCTCGTGACCTCCAATTTACAACAAGTGACTTCATAACAACGGAACCGTCAATAAGCCACACCCATGTGAGCTAGCTCTTAGTTCAGTTGATGTCAAACTAATATGTGTATGTGTACGTGCATATGTGTATATGTGTGTGGTGTTAATAGTATATTAAAATATGAATGGGCGTTCCAACTTATTTCGCTGTTCATCTTTTCATATATTGTTTTCATAAAGGTAACTTTTGGTTAGATAATAAAGTGATTAATGAGAAGTAGTGATATGAAATGGTAGGGTAAGATTATATCCAAAGAGAAAATATAAGATGGATTTAAGATTATCATTTGCGTTCCATAGCTTCGAGGAGCCACATCTTCAAAAGGGGAAGAAAGGTAACATAATGATTTTTGGAAACATGTGATAAAAAGTTGTTCGGTTCTTCTTAAGTAGAATCTCAAGGTAACTAGATTAAACAACATGTTATTGTTTCAATCAACTTTGTGAACCATTTCATCAACAAGAACATTACCTAAACATATTTGTTGGAATTCTATGATGTCAAGCTATATATGCTTATTAAATGGTTTAAACTTTATAGTGGAGCAGGAACTATAACCATTGGCGTAAAATAAACCCAGGCACCATACAACGATGGCATGGTTTTCTTGTTCTCATTTTGTTTAACAGATGGACAAGATGTCATAGTTTTTTCCACAAAGAATTGCAATATTCAACATACAGTGAGTATTGAATATCATTGGTGGAGCATTTTGAAGTCATGCTTAATGATTTCAAAGCTCCAAAAAGCACACTATCCCTAGGAAGATTAGGGCACGTATATTTGCACACAATTGTGGAGAGAGAATGAATAATATACTTTATTAGAAAAATATGCTCAACCCAACATCTCTCTCATCCACACATCTTGTCTAACTTTACACATTTATAACATCCACACATCATGTCTAACTTTACACATTTATAACACTCCTAGTTTAGTTGTTGAGTTCAACCACAGAGCTCCTAACATCTAACATAAAATTTGACACAAGTATTAACGGCATATTATTAAGTATTTTCACTATCCCTCCCTTTAACACATAATAATACTTCTAAATTTTTAACTAGATTTCCAATTCCCAACACCTCAGTACAAATGTTGACAGCCTTGCAATTCAAGAATTTTATAGAATGTGAAGGCCACATATGGGTCAACTCCCCCCTAATAGATCACCTTGGTAACCAATAATGGTGCATATTAGTTTTTTAGAAGAGTCAATTTGGTCCTGTGTCTTCAATTATTTACATATTTATTTTGTCATAACTATGCATTATGGTTATTTCTATGAGTCAACAAGTACAAATACATTATTTGTGCTAAACATGATAATGAAACAAGGTGGAATTAAGTTAGTAGAAGGGATAATTATGATGATATGAAGGACAACTCTGAGTCAACTACTTGGTGCCATATTAGATAATTAGTTTAAATGAAAAGAAATAATGAAATTGTTATTGCTACAGAGGTGTTTGCACTTGTATATTACCTATGGAGTAATCATAACTAACCATGGTGGTTGATGTAAGAGAAGTGAATCAACTAGGTGTGAAAAATCATGGTTAGTGGTAAGGAAAGTAATGTTAATATATGACATGTGAAGTAATTTATTATTATTATGAAAATCTTAGTAAAATGGATCACATGGTCTTGAGAAATAAGAATTTGAGTGGATAAATATGGATACAATAATCCACATTTATCCTTGTGTTTATTGGTATATAAAGAAGATGAGTTTGAAGGTAAATAACAAATCACCACATAGAATGTCAATTGTTTTATGCAAAATTTTTTAATTAAACCACATTAGGTATCTGGATGATATCATGAGGTAATTCATGATGAACCTTTTATAAAGCCAACTTAACAAGAGCATATCCATGTACGATGGGTGTAGGATGATGCGATATCCAATACTTATTATTGATGAATACTAGTATATTTGGTTAAGGTTGATTAATTATGATATGGATTTTCATTATGATGGCACCGATATATTAAAAGGATTGTTGCGCCGAAGAGGCGCATTCTACAGCCCAGTAAGGGAGAGATGTGTAACTCCTTTCGTGCTCATCCTAGATCTAACATGTGTCATTTATAAAAAATAATAAAATATTATTAAAAATAACATGTCTGCTCAAATTAAATTTAAATTATTTAGAACTGCAACTACAAAAAATTGATAAATTAAACCTGTAAGCATTGCATTATACACTTTCTCAACATTTCCACGTAAAAAACGTGTTTTCCCGTGGAAAGATTGGATCCCTCTCGGCGCTTAATAGATCCTCTTTTAGATGGATCTATACTAGTTGTTAAGAAATTTCATGATAACTGTACACAATAGAGATAATTTTAAGGAACCATACTTATTTAAAAGTGTATAACTGTTGGCGAATTTAACCAATTATTAAAATGTCAACTATAAAATATTTGGCGATATTTTTCTAAAAATATTTCTTTTTCTAAGGATTTTATATAGTTTATATAATAATTTGGCGATTTTTAGAGTGAAAATTTTTTACCCCGTCAAAATTGAGCGAGACAGGGCTTAAAAAAATGCAAATTGGCAAATATTTTTTTGGAAAAAAACATGGAAAAGTAGACCATGGGCTAAATTTCGCCCCCAAAATTATCCTTGTTGCACAATTGTTTGAAGATATTTCAAGATATGATATTGATACACGGTAATAGCATGTAGTTGCATTGATAATGTTTTAATGATATGTTAACATGATTATTGTGGTTCTTTTAATAAATATTTGGCAAGAAATATGTCGTGTTCTCATGTTCACGTGTGGCAAGTAGCATGTGAATTATTTTCTATGAGATGATTGGATATTGAGATGTTCCTAGGAATACATATGACTCCATTACACTTAGGTTGATATGTGATTACTTATTGTAATTATGATCATCCTACGAGATGATGATAAAATGATAAAATGGCATGCTAATAGAAGGCAATAATTACCTCGATTATATTTCATGACACATGCTAACTAGTTGTGATTATTTATGTTAATATTTCATGATGACATGACATGTGGTTCTTTGCAGAAAGATAGCTTATGATTGACATGCATAAACATCTGGGGTATCACAATGATAAGATAACATGATGATTTTGTGACGGCATACGATATTTCATGGTATGCTTATTCTTATGCTTACATGCGGATAGCATGGTAGAATCGTTTAATAATACTATTATAATGCTTATGGTATGAATATCATGTTATTATATGTTATTCATGATGATGATAATATATGAGGATTATACATTTTATGTTCATGATCACCACCACATGCTAGCAAGAGGTAGCATGCAATTGTTTGTTATTCATGGCTTATTATTAATAGGATGGTGTATGATAAAGTCAAGTTTTCTTGATGGAATGCGGTAGCATATATTCATAACTATGATATATGACTAATGTATTGATTGCATGTTATGAGATGGTGATTGGTTGGAAACCCGCTCATCTGCCTTGGGCCGGTTAATTCAAGAATTTAGTTGGGACCCATAAACATGAATGAGAATGTTTAATTTTATGGGTAGGGGAAAACTTAGCCAATAAACTTGTGTCAATAGTTCTTTTACTTCCCAAGAATTTTGTAGGTCCATGGGTAGAGTTATACTCACCTATGAGAGGTATATGGAAAGCGACTATCAATGCCTGGGCATGGATGCCATTAAGGAGGATAGGGAGGAAGTTGGCCAATCTTTCAAGATATTTGATAATACATGAGAGTAGTGTGTTGATAACTAGATGCTTGGCCTAACCTATATGAGACATTTAAGGCCGACAAAATCGAAAGGGAAGGGTGGTTGAAGCCACGGTAACTTCCTAGCAACTTCTGATGTCTATTGTATTATCCATGGACATGTTACAGTAGAGGGCCCACGCCATGGAAAGAATGACTATCTAGAGTATGATGTGGAGGTTTATGGAGGTTGATCAAATGGTATGATTCTCAAGGAGAGGGTGTGTAAGTGAGGAAACACCCTATACATGAAGATGATAAAGATACTTAATAACAATTCATAAAAATATGTTTTAGTAAGAATAATCAAGAACATGTAATACTATAAATTACTATAGTTATTACCAGTATAGATAAATAATTACTCGTACCAGCCACACGAGTGAATCTCTCATGTACAATATTACTAAAAGGTATATATACTATGTAAGTAAAATATAACTTTGAGATGAAGTTCATTGAAGGAGTATATAACAACTCAAAAATACTAATAAATTAACAAAATAAAAATATAGGGAAACTAAAATTAAATATTCAAATAATTTGATTAATAAATAAAATGGAACACTTATCACCATGAATAGGATAACTATGACTAATAATATTAAATAATAAACAAATAAATAAAAGAAAATTACTAACTAAATTAATAGAATATACTAGATTCAAATTCCAAATAAAACGAGAAAAACCTTTTAAAAGAGGATGATTAGAGGGGAAGGGGCATTCATTCTTCTTAGCTTTGAAGGAAGATAGGTATGGTTATGGTTATGGAAGGGAAGATAACAAATCTAGCTACGGTTTATTTCCAGGTGGATCTCAGTGTCTCATTGAGGGGTGGTTGGGTGAAGAGTCACCCCCACATGTTATCTACTCTCATTACTTGTGGAGATAAAGGGAAATATTTCAACAATTCTTCAAAGCACATGTATGTTTTCTCCTTTGTTGATGATATATTGTGTTAAAATTACTTGCTCATGAATTTGTTTTTAAATTATTTGTTTAATTTTCTAATAAAATTTGTCTTCTAGGCCCATTAGGGCCTTGCATTTGCATTATTTGGAGGAGTTACTTGGTTTCTATGACCATATCATTTTGTTTACGCATTTTCACATGTACATTTTCTCTAGTGACATTTGTTTTAGCATCATAAGGATCTTGTGCATCATTCATGGTGTTAGTTTTCTTAGACCAACCAAGACCAAAGGCTTTCTAATTGCAATATTTTGAATGTTGACACATATATGTTCTTGATATGGTATTGTACCTACAAAAGTGTTTATTTAAGTACACGTGTTAGTTGCATTACATCCTTAGAAAATTACAAAATTAATTTCATGCATTCTGGAAACTACCCATATTGAATTTTTTTCTAATCAAGGTTATAGACTCTTATGTTTAGTTTTTGGGAAAATCTGAAGCACTTCTTCAAAATATGATTATGCACATTGTTTATTCAATGGATTAGATTTTCATTGACTTAACCATGCTCAATTATGATCTTAGAGCTATGAATATTTGACAGCTAAATGTTCTTCACATGGTATTGTACCTACAAAAGTGTTCATATAAGTACACTTGTTAGTTGCATTACATCCTTAGAAAATTATAAAATTAATTTTCATGCATTTTGGAAACTAGCCATATTGGCTTTTTTGTCAAATCAAGGTTATAGACTCTTTTATTTTCATTTTTTGGGAAAATTTGAAGCACTTCTTCAGAATATGATCATGCACATTTTTTCTCCTGTGGATTAGACTTTCAATGACTTAACCATGCTCAATTATGATCTTATAGCTAAAATTTATAACCCTTCAAAATTACCAAATTTATTCAATTTTGTACTTTTCTTGTAGGTGCATTTAGTCTCAAAGACCAATTTCAACTACTTATAGAAGAAAATCTATGGAGAACCAAAAAAATTATTGTATCAGGCGTTGATAATACTCGTGACATGGATAACTCATCAACTTTTAGATCTTTGATTTGATGCTCTAGTTAATTTCTATAGTTTTCTATAATTTACTGCTTTGTCCTTTTTTATTTTTCTAGACTTGAATTTTTAGCAAAAATTACTATCTCACAAACGAAGAAAAATTGGAAAAACTTCCATTAAGCAAAGTTGTCCGGTTCATCAAAAAGGTAAAATGTCGAGGAAATAATTTTTTCTAGTTTTCACATTCTGACTCTTTTACCTCCTCCAAAATTTCTAAAATCACTAAAAGCTTATCCCGGAAAGTGGATTGTTGCCTATTTTTGCATATCCACTCTAGACCTTTTGGAATTTGGAAAAACTATATATGGGCTATGTATGTGCATGGTCAAGTACTGCACTATCAAATTCTTATCATGTACATGGACTCTATCAAACAATTGGGTACGAGTCTTCAAAAGTCACAAATTTCCCACTTCTAGAAAACTAGAGTTGAACAAGCCCATACCTCCATTTGAAATTTTCGTTGTCCTCCTCATTGGGGACAAACACCTAAAATTTCATCAAATTCATAGTTAATATGCTCATATTGTGGCCAAAACAAGCTTTTGTCTCTAGACTTATTATTTTTTAACTAATATTTTACATACATCGATGTGGCATGTGAGCAGAAAATGATGTGGCATCATAACTAACATGGAACGTTGCATCCCTTGATTTAGCCAAGTCATTATCTATCATTCTTTTTCCATGTCATCGCACTGTAATTCTCACTCGAAGGGAATCTCACATATGAATCTTAGTCATTAATCGCATATTCCAAAGCGACCTAATCCATTAGTTGCAAGGAACTTTATTTGTCATCCTTTTATCTACCCAATTGTGCAAACAATCTCCAACATCGATATCATACATGTGACAAGATCGTGGTTATTCATAGAAACAACTTTATTGTTGTACGAACATATCAATTTCTGTGAATGGACAAGATCTATGGGTCAGAATTGCATGGTTTGATCTCTGTAACACCCTGGTTTTGACCCCATGGTAATGATTTGCATATGATGCAAATAACGTTAATAAATTGTGGTGTGGAGCTCAAGGAAAAGGCCCCACCATGGATTTAATGTTTTATGTTTCAGCAATTAAAATCGATGTCGATGGTTTATGTGCTAGCCAAGAACAATATGTTTAGAGACATCATGTAGAAATGCAAATTAATAAAAATACCACAACTAGCTATGCGTCGCAACGTTAAAGAGATGGGGGGCATGATTTCACAAGGAATGGAAGGGGGACATTCAAACCCTTGAGCCAAGGGGAAAAACCCAAATTCCAAAGGGAAAACCCATAAAGCTGTCAACTACCCATTTTGTCTTTTGTTCCCAGTCATTTAGAAATTGGTTGGGGAAGTTAATGCATGGGGATGGGAAGAGTATGGGAGTCAAGTTCAAATTTGGGAAGCCACCCATTTTTGGAAAACGTGTTTTTGACTTCTTGGGAAAGTAAATGCTTGGGAATGCATGCCCAAGCCATTATTCACCTGTGTCTTTCATTCCTCACCCGTTCTCATTCATGTTTGGGCTCCCTCATGAAGCAGGAAGATGGATGAGCTCTCTCCTTCACGATCTCTGTCATTTTCTTCACTTCTCCATGCCCAAAATTTGTTTTTTGTGTTGCTAGGTGAATGGGAAGAAGGGGACCACGATTTTGGGGTTTGGAAGAGGTCGTTTTTGCCCCTGTGAGCAAGCTGGGAGCTTCCCTCGTGTTCTTTTGTTGTTTCCTCACTTTCACCAAGCTGGGAAATCCATTTTGTTATTGCTGTGGGAATGGCGAGAAGAGATTCACGATCTATGGGTTTAGGGAGGTCATTTTTGCTACCGTAATGCCATAGACATTTTTCCGAATTCAGATCCACAAATTAGGGGTTTCATGAGGCCGTTTTTACCTCTGTGGAGCCCAAGGACATTCCCTGAAATGATTTTCTCCTCAAGGTTGTTTTTCCACATCCGCCATTTCTTTTTGTGGTTGCCAAATGTTTCTCTATAACCCAAAACTTGTATTTTGTTGGGAAGGGCATCGTTGTGTTGGCTTGGATGAGTAAGCCCAAGGAACCCATCTGCTAGATGGTTGACTATGTTTGGATGTGATTGTTGTCTTAGTTGAGTAAGTCCAAGGAACCCATATGTTGTTGGCTTGTTGCCTTAGTATCTTATGAAACCCCATTGTTTATTGGCTTGGCTGGATAGTATGTGAAACCCAACTGTCGGTGTATGGTCTTGTTGTGTGTAAGCCTGTTGTTCCCTGGTTCCTTGTGGAAGTCATGCCCAACTTGGGGGTGGCAGTGATACTGAGAGATTTATGAGCACATTGGCCTATGGTTGGGTGGAAAGTTGCAGGGAAGCTTCTTTTCAAGATAAGTAATCTCTATGTATTTAATTTCCACAACTGTATTTGCTTTTAAATTATCATGAACATGTTGAATGCTTGAATGTGTTGAATGAGTTTTTCTTCCATTGTATATTTCATGTATTATGAATCTATGTATGTATTTGATGTTCAATGCATTTTGGTTTATATTCATGGGGCTAGATTGTCCGTTTGATAGCAGCAGCAATGTAGGTCATGTCCTCTCCATCGTAGGGATGAGGGGAGGGGATGTGACAATCTCAGCCATTCATAACAACCTCTCCCATGACAAGTCATGATCATATTGTTTTGTATGAATGATCAATATCGATTGATCCAATTTGCATGATTTAATCTCAGCCATTCACAACAACCTCTCTCATTGTAAGTCACGATCGCCTTATTTTTTGTGAATGGTGGAGATAATCTAATCCAACTTGCATGATCAATCTCATCCATTCATGACAACCTCCCCCATGGTTATTCATGATCACCCTATTTTATGTGAATGGTCAAGATCGACTGATCCGACTTTCATTATCTAATATCAGGAATTCATGTTGTCCTCCCCCATGGTAAGTGATAACCACCTTGTCTGCATGAACAATCATTATCAGTTGATCCAACATGCACAATCAATCTAAACCATTCATGATGGCCTCTCCCATGGTAAGTAATAATTACTTTATTTTGTGTGATCGATCAAGATCTAAAAATCCAACTCACACAATCTAATATCAACCATTTGTGATGACCTCCCCCACGGTAGGTAATAACCACCTTATTTTATGCAAATATTTGAGCTTGGTTGATCCAACTTTCACGATTGGTATCACCATTAGTGGCGACCTCCCAATGGAAGGTCATGATAACCTTATTTTGCATGACCAATCAATATCAATTGAACCAATTTGTACGATCAATATCAACCATTTGTGGTGAGGGCACCCATGTTGATACATACACACTTACCTTTGCACAAGTGGCTCATGTCTAGTGGTGTTATCAGCCAAAATGGCACTTCTCCGTCCGAGTGCTGACATTCTTCATGTCGGTACACAAAAGGACAATTAGGATTGAAGTGGCCAAAACACTATAGATGTGCATGACCTTTGATGCATTGTCCTCAAACCAGCCTTATATATTTTTGTTCTGAGTTTTGGATTGCATACGCGACTATGTGCATTGCAAATCGCGTTTCATAGGTGAGTTCCCTTTGAGCAACTCGTGTATCGTATGCACCTTGCCTATATTAATAGTCGTGTATACCTTAATTCAACCTTTAAAATATAAATTGAGATTAGATGAGATTAGTTGGGCCCTAAACCATAACTATCCCAACTGTCTCAACTATCCTAACCTTCGAAACCTCTCTATTTCCCAAAGTATAAATAGAGGCCTTGGGATGGGGCTAATCAGGGAATTTTGGAAAGAGAAAAGTTATGTTGGTGGTATACCTTCAGATTCTTGGAGCAGCAGAACTCAAAGTCCTTGGTTGCAGAGTCCTTTTGTCAGAAGTTGGGTTGTATTCTTACCTATTCATTGTTTGTTAATAAAGAGAATTCTTCTTCCAATCTTGTATTGTGCTTGTCTCATGTATATTGGTTTAATGAATATGTTCAATTATATTATTAATATGTTTTTCATCTAATCTTTGATTTATATATATGAGATATTTCCTAGAGAATTGGCTTTTTGCAAGTGAAGAGGAGCATTCCTAGAAGCTTTGGAGGAGATTGGAGCGAGAGAAGACCAAGCTTGGATCAACCGTCATAAACCGAGTAAGCCAAGATACCTTCCTATTCTCATTCCATATTTTGTAAAAGCTAATTGTTTGCAAGTCTAATAGTAAGTTGGTAACCCCAGACCCTAGGTTACAAGGGTGTAATGTCATGAACAACAGAACTGGCAACTCCACTGGGGAGCAGTCCAACCTGCTGTGGGTTTATCCTGTAGGTTTTTTACCAGTATTTATTCTGTTTCTAATTCTGAGTGTAGTCTTTCTTATCTTGATTTTGATTTATAGTGTAGTGTGCCCAGAAACCTTTACTATTCTTTTTTATTTGAAAAAAAATTTAGTTGTATACGCAGGTTGTTGTTATACACAGTCACGTATAAGACCTTGTATAAGCGGGTTTCTCTATAAGACAGTTGCGTATGGTACGCGACTTTCCTGCATACAAAGTCGTGTATATCCTGTAGCAGCATAAAATTTTGGGTAGGGTTTACTTGTCCCTGCCTTCTTTGGTTTTTTGCTTGCTTGGAAGTTTTATGTTAGTGGCATGACTCTGTGAGTCTAAAGTCTTGTATGTCACACCATTTGCTTGTCTTCAAGCCTTTGAGCTTTTTTTTGTTTGAATTTTCTTTAATCTTGTGATTTGAAGTTAGTCCTCCTACTTGGTTTACAAGTTCATTGCTTTTTGTCTAGGTCAGTGATCACTGATTTGGATACTTTATACTCTGTACTGCAATTTGTAGTGTCAGTTTGTCACTTGTTCTTTTGTGGATCTAGTGGACTGTTTGGGTTCAATAGTTTCTCCAAGTTAGGTTTTTTTCGAGTCTTCTTCTTGATTGGTTGAAGTTGGTTATTTTGGGACCTTTATACTTCATTTTACTAATTATATGCTCTGATTATTCAAACTTGCTCAAAAAAATTGCATTTAGTTGCATAGTAGTTTTTGAAGAATTTGAAAAAAGTGAAGAAAAAACATTTTATACTTTTGCATTTAGTCGTTTTCTTTTCAGTATTTTTCAAATAAAATTTCAAAAATTATAAAAAGAAGTCTTAGTTTTCTCGCACTTAGTTTTCAATTTCATCAGCTTATATTTGCAAAAAGAAAAGAAATTTGGTTTAAGTAGTTGCAATTTACTTTGGATTTTGCTTTATACATCATTTTGCTTTTTCTTATCGAGTCTATAACATCACAACCTTTCACGCCATTTACCTTATGACTGAGAAAAACCCTTAAAATGAACAATATAATTTAAAAATTATTAGAAAGTTTTATTTTATAAGCTCATACACCAACTAGCTTAGGTTAGACTTGTGGAATAGGGAGTTTAAACTCTCCACAAGTGTCTAAATTCAGACGTAGTTGGACAATCAATAGGTAAACCCTTTTCTATGTTGATTGTATATGGGAATCTCCTCTCAAATGGGAGTTAAGCATGAGGCCACGTGGAGGCTTGGACTGAGGAGATAACCCTCCGATACATTGTCAAAGCGTAGACCAAGGTTTTTTCCCATCTGGGGACTTCTGTCAATACCACCCCCCTGGCCCCGTGCGGTGTCGATGTTGACAGGGTTTCGGGGCTTTGCTACCCTGCCCATGTGTATAAACCAGGCTTGTGACTGTCCCCCCAAACTGTCAGTATAGTTGAGGTAGCCTTTAGTCTCTTTGACATCTAGGGTTCATACACAGGTACACTGGATGGTTATTTCTGGTTGACCTTGGACAGGCTTGGAAGGTAACCCTAGTAGAAGGTGTGGAAGGGTGGTGGGAGATTCCTCTACTTGTGCCTAAGAACATCTACAAGGACACCAAGTAACTATCTCTCAGCTTTATTATGGAACACATATCTTATACCCCTTGTGTCTGTTGTGGCTTTAGGAAATTTTGTAGTGATTGTTGTGTGGTTTGTTTGTGTTTAGCCGACCTTAGGGTGTGTGAAGAGTCAATTTTTCAATCGTGGAGGACTAACCTCTCAGAAGGTCAAGAAGGTTGCAAAACCTTCCTCTGTTTACTGCTGTGGAGCCTCCACCACCCCCTCAAAGGTGGAGATTAAACACAGAATGCTCTTTAAACCAGTAGGAATTAGTGAAGTTTTGGGTGAACCAGAACTTAGAACAAACCAGGTTGATACAACCACAGTAGAGATAGAAGACTTGCAGGCTGACGAGTTTGCAAGAAACTTTAATTCACCTCTTACGTACCTAAACCATCATGTGATCGTCCAGGTTCATCCTTTCAATTCACCCGTGATTGGTGTTCCTGTGAGCAGAATAATGTCTAGTGCGGGAAAAAGTCCTTCTACCCCCATCTCAGCTATCCCGGCTGAAGGAGTGCCACTTCCCCCGGTTGGTACTCCTAGAACAAATATACCTGCTACTCCCTTAACTCAAGCTAGTCGGGTGGTCCAACCACTGGCCTCCACAAATGTACTAGGAACTTCTGGTGGGGTGGTCACTGGGATTTCCAGTGTGCCTTCTGCTTCACCTTCTTTTACACACACTGCTCAGAGTAGGCTTGTTGGATCCTCTTCATTTGTCTAGGGTTTTCCTTGAAATGGGGGGCACATTCCCCCATCCACTCCATATGTAGGTCCCACACCTACATATGTAGGGGTGCAGTTTCGATACACTAACCCTTATTGTCAAGGTTTTCAAACGCCAGTTTCGGCTACTTTCATGAGCTCTCCTTTCTCACTTTTTAGCGGAGGGATACATGCTCATGTTTTCCAAGCTCCTGTTTTCCAAGCTCCAGTTTCAACTGGAGCAGCTCAAACCACATACACTGCACCACATATGAATAATCCACTTGCTTATGGATGGAATCCTTTCCAAAGTAGTCCGACTACTTCACAATCGGTAGCTGGAGGCAACCCTGCCTTTACATTTGGGAACCAGGGGGAAAGTCCTTCTACTTCCCAAGCTCATACTTTTCAGGCTTTGGTTAGGCCCAAACTTCCTTTCCTGGAAACTTTGAACTTGCCAGATTTGTCCAAGTCAATGAATGACCCAATGAAACATGATGCCACCTAGCTACCTGTCCCTACCAAGTTACCGTCGGATATTTCAAAATTCAAAGAAAAATTTGGTGAAGACCCAGGGGCTCATATCACCACCATTCACTTGTGGTTCTCTTCCAACTCACTGAATGATGACACCGTTCGGTTGAGATTGTTCCAAAGAACTCTGACTAGTGCGGCAACAAAGTGGTACATTGAATTTCCCTCTGTTGCGTTTGATAGTTTTGGGGACTTAGCTAATGTATTACTTAACCATTTCCAACTTCCTATCCGGTATGATGTCGGCACAGACATGATTGTCCACCTTTCGGCAGGACAAAGCCACTCACATTTCGGATCACATCCAAGAGTTGCGAAGGTGGAAGAGGCTCATTAAGGCCATTATCCCTCCCGAGTTTTTGTTAGAAATGTTCCTTAAGTCCTTATTGCCGTATATATCTAAGTATGTTTCCACTTCGGGAGTAACTAATGAGGAAGAGGCTATCCGCAGGGCCCAGTAGTTAGATTTGATATACTCTCAGTCTGGGATTCTATATGAAATTATCCCTGATGCACTGAGGCCAACACATAGTGTCGAGAAACCTAAGCCTGGACCCCATGCCGATGGTGTGGTTGGTTCAGTTAAATATCCCACTATATAATTTTTGGCAAAAAAACTCCATGGGTTGTCCGTGAAAAAGTCTACAGTAGACGTAACAAAGGCTGCCCCCTCATCCCAAAATGTAAACGTTTTTGCTCAATCCTCCCAAAAGGGAAATCAGCAGCCCGGTGGGAAAAAGGAAAAGGGGAAGAAAGGTGAGGGAAACCAAAACAAGCCAAAACCCACAAATAATGTTGAGAGGGGGGGGGGGAATAGAAGAAGAAGGTGAAATTTCCTCGTAAGTTATGCTAGGAAGATCACCTGGCCCATCAATGCCCTCTTATGGATCAAGCTCAGAAGCTGCTCAAAAGTCAACAACCGGCTATCCTAAAGGATCCTTTTCCCCAAGGACATAATGCAGCTTCAGCTTCTAATGCAGTAGGGGGCACTGCTAATGCCCATGACCAAAATTATATCAACATGGTTCGATCCCATACTTTACTCCAGACTATAAACAAGAACTATGAGATGGNAAACTTCTAACCCTCTCACAATTGAAAAACCTGTTGAAACTATGCCTAAGATACCAAAAGGTGTCTTCAAGAAAGCATTGCACAATCCTAATGCTAGGGCTACATCCAATTACTCTGTAGTTGAAGATTTATCCCAAACCCCTTGTGCGATGCCCACTTTGGAGGTGTTACAGAGTTGTCCCACCCAATGAGATGCATTCTTAGTATCCTTAGGTAGTATGGATTCATCGAGCCTCATAGCAAAATTTAATTTGTCTGATGTCAAAATTTGCCTGCCGTATCATGTGGCCTTGTTGATAGATGTCATCCATGGTAGAAAAACCATTGGAAGGTCAGTTGTTGACACGTGTGCTTCCACATGTGGCATGTCCTTGTCTTGCTAGAAGGCTCTTGGATCTCCAGAGCTAGTTCCATCAAACACCCTACTTAATGCTTTCGACGAAAGGTCATTTCGTCCACATGGTATCCTACCAACTTTCAAGATAAAGTTGGCAGGGAAAGCAGTGTCTGTTGAAGTAGAGGTAATATATGCACCGTTGGATTACAATTTGCTTCAGGGGAGAAGTTGGACTTATGCCATGTCTGCAATTGCATCGACCATTCTTCGGGTGGTAGTGTTTCCGCATGAAGGGAAGTTGGTTACAATAGACCAACTCAGTTTCACTCGGAAGGGCTACATGGAAACTAATGAGTCTACTGTGCCATTGGTTGATCAGGTCAAACCTGCTTCAGAGAGCTAAGGGGATTTAATGTATTCATCATTAATGGGCACATTTGATATCCCATCCCCAATTAATTATTTAGGTTCTACTAGTGTAGGGAAGTATATTGCAATGGTTAGCGACAGAATGGATCCTTGGGTCCTTCCTTCCCATCATGAGCCTAAAGTGCCCTTATTGACTGTGGAAGTAGCTCATCAAGCTATCGTTAACACCACTGTTGATCTAGTTTCGGTTCCTCCTACAGTCTCAGAGGAGCTGGAAGAAGCCTATCTACCTGCTTGGGAAGAGAATTCTTGATTAACTAACAATTGCTTAGACATGGTTTTTCCTTCAGACGAAGCCATTTTGGAAGCCATGAGTGGGCGAGATAAGATTTGTGAAGATCTTCATCATAGATCCTACTTTCTTCTAAAGTTAAGCAGGATTGAAAATCAAGAGTTTCATGTGAGACTGGCAGGTGATGTTGATATACCAATCAATCCCTTACCAAGGGAGGGAACCTTTGCCAAGGGGAATATGGAAAACATTTCTGTTATTATTCCTATCAACATCTCTACGAACCCCAACATTGTGGAAAATGTCTATATTGGTGCAAACTGCTCTCCGGAGGAGATTGCTATCTATACGGCCTTGTTTAAGGAGTTTCGCGACATGTTTGCCTGGTCATATGAGGATATGCCAGGCATAGATCCATCAATAGTCTAACATGAAATTTGAACCTATCCCGATGCCAAACCAGTTTGACAAAAACTTAGACCTATACATCCACGTAAAGCGGCAGCCGTTAATGCTGAAGTTGAAAACTGGTTTTATTTCCCCAATAGCTTTGACGGAATGGGTATCCAACCCTGGTCCTGTCGATAAAAAGCAAGGGACGATACGTGTCTGTACTGACTTTTGTGATTTAAACAAACCCTATCCTAAGAATAACTACCCCACACCATTCATAGATCAAATCATTGATGCTTGTGTAGGGAGTGAAGTCTTTTCGTTTATGGATGGTTTCTTCGGGTATAATCAGATTCAAATCATGCCGAAAGACCAACATAAAACAACTTTCATTTGTCATTGGGGCACATTTACATATTAGAAAATGCCTTTTGGATTGAAAAATGCAGGGGCTACCTTTTAGTGGGAAATGAATTTTTCCTTTCATGACATCAAGTCTATTGTCGAACCCTACCTAGATGATCTACCGACGCATTCTCATAAGAGGATCGACCATCCAAATCACTTGCGTTTAATTTTTGAACAATGCAGGCATTACAAAATATGCTTGAATCCCCACAAGTGTGTTTTATGTGTCGATTCAGATAGGCTACTTGGGTTCATTTTTTCTAACAAAGGTATTCAGGTGGATCCTTTGAAAGTTGAGGCCATTGTAAATCTGCCTCCTCCTCGTTCCGTCAAGCAACTTTAGAGCCTGCAAGGAAATTCTAACTTTCTCTGACGTTTTATCATGAATTATTCCAAGATCACCAAAGGTTTCATGCGCATGTTGAAGTAGGACACCCCATTTGTATGGGATGAAACCGCACAACTTTTGTTCGAGGCATTAAAGAAAGCTTATTGTCGGCACCTGTATTGTGTCCTTCATATTACTCTCATGATTTTATATTGTATCTGGCTGCATCTGATTTGACCATAGGGGTGGTGCTAGTCCAGGAGGATGATGAGCTCCAAGAGCATGTTGTCTACTATCTTAGTTGTGCTTTAGTTGTCCCTAAACTTAGGTACTCCCACATTGAAAAATTGGCCTTAGCAACTGTGTATGCTTTTTAGAGGTTATGTCACTACATCTTACTAAGGACTACGACAGTAGTGGCAGATGTTAATCCTTTCCAATATGTCTTGTCCCGACGTATAGTTGGAGGAAAATTTAACAATGGGATAGTCATTCTCTAGGAGTTTGACTTGGATTTTCAATCCATCAAATCCAAAAAATCCTTAGTTTTTACATAGCTTATTGCACAATTTCCAGTTGAAGAATATGTAGCCGTTGCAAAAGACTCATTCCCAGATTAACACATTTTCTTGATTTCCACCTATGACCCTTGGTATGTAGATATACTTGTCTATCTCCAGACTCTGAAGTGTCCTGCAACATTTTCGCGGGAAGAACGACGCAAGTTATGCATACATGTGAAAAACTACCTCATTATGGGAGATACTTTATATCGTAGATGGGTAGACTCTATTTTGTGTCAGTGCCTCACCCACGAAGAGGCCGAGACTGTCCTAAATGATGCCCATAGTGAAGTGTGTGGGGTCATTTATCTGGGTTAGCAACGACCCAGAAGATCTTATGTGCGGATTATTTCTGGCCCACGATCTTTAAATATTGTGTGGAACATGTGAAGCATTGTCATCCTTGTCAGATTTACACTAGAAAGATGCGGTCGCATCCTGCTTCGTTATTTCCCGTCATCATAGTGGGCCCCTTCACCAAGTGGGGGATAGATTACATGACGTGCAACCCAGTTTCGGCTGGGGGCACAAATACATCATTGTCGATGTAGATTACTTCACAAAGTGGGCAGAGGCATTGCCCACCTATAAGGCTGACGGGAAAACTGTAACTTTTTTAGTTTTTAACCAGATTATCGTGTGTTTTGGTATTCCTAAAGAGATTGTCACTGACCATGGCAGTCACTTCCAAAACAACATGATGACCGAATTGGCTATTATGCTAGGGTTTAAACAAGAACATTCATCTTCTTTTTACTCACAAGCGAATGGTCAAGTCGAGGTAGTCAATATGACCTTGAAGATTATTCTCAAGCGTTCTATTAACGCAGCCCGGTCAGATTGGCACATCATGTTGTATCCTGCACTTTGGGGCTTATCGAACCAATGTAAAAACTACCACGGGGTTCTCTCCTTTCCAACTCATTCACGGGGTGGAAGTAGTAACACCAGTTGAATGTGAAATCTCGTCTTTAAAAATTACCATTCATGTGTTACCTGATACGATTGAGCTAGAGGAGCGTTTGTTACACTTAGAACATCTAGATGAGCAACATAGAGATGCTTTGACTACAAATGAGGCTCATAAAAATAGGGTGAAATTTCAATATGATAAGTCAGTCAAACCTAGGATTTTTTTCTGAAGAGGAGTTGGTCTTGCTCTGGGACCAAGACAAAGAATCCCTGGGGGCAGGGAAATTCAGGTCTATGCGGTTAGGACCCTATGTCATGTCAAAAATTTTGAATAAAGGAGCGTATGAATTAACTAATTTTGACGGGAATAAGCTGCTTGAGCCTAGAAATGGGCTCTACCTACAGAAGTACTACGCTTAGGCTTAGCACTTTTTCTTGTACTTTTATTGTATGTAACTTTATGTACAATAGCTAGCCGGTTTATGTTCTTACCATCTGTTGGTTGTTACAGATGTCTTCCGAGTGGTTCGTAGGTTTTGCATATGGTGCTAGTCGTCACACTTGCAACCTGGCTTCAGCTGCATGGATTATTTACTCACCCTCAGGACAACTAGTTGCCTCTGGAGGCGCTTGCCTAGGTCTTGCTAAAAATAATGTGGCCGAATACAGGGCCATCATTGAGCTTTTGTGGGATGTCGTGTCACATGGAATCACTCAGTTGGAAGTTATACTTGACTCCCAACTGGTGGTCTCCCAATTCAATCAAGCTTATCAGGTGCGAAACCCTATTTTATTACGTCAGTTTTTGTAAGTTAGGTTATTGGAAAGAAAATTTGATTTTATTGCATTTAATCATATTCCAAGAAATCAAAATTCATTAACTGATGCATATGCGAATTATATTTTGGATTGGCACTTAACACATATTTCATAAGAATACACAACAGACACATTGTAAAACACATGTAAATAAACCATCAATATATGTGTGTGTGTGTGTGTGTGTGTGTGTGAAATTCTATCCATATAGATAGGTCGAGTTCTTGATCCTCATATTCATTCATAACTATAGAAATATACATAAATGTACAAAAATTGGATCGTAATCCATAAAATGCTCCTAGGTCTAATCTTGACCACCTTGGTCACCCTGATCATCATGTTCCTGAGCCTCCTCAGCTTCTTCAGCTGCAGCAACCTCCGCGGCCTCTATGTAAACAAGTACCTCCCTGGCTACCCTCCTCATAAGGCGTATCCAGGTGGGTGTAATACCAACTACTAGTTCCTGCATAATGGTAGGGATCTGCTTAATGTGTAAAGTAGGGACTCTTTGGGTAAGCCTGGCCAGCTTCCCCTCAAGAACCCTGATCAAACCCTGATCCTCTCCTACTGCTAGTCGTACATACATACGAGGATTCCCATCAGGGAGGACTGGTCCAATATCTGCATTTTGAACATTAAAAGGATTAAAAACTCTTATACGTATGTATATATCTTTATGATTAAAAATTCATAAAAATTTAAAAACTTGAAAAAACCAAAATATCTTATGCTCCCCATGCTCCTCCAAGAAGGAGGACAAGGTCATTGTCACCCCAGAAATCCATCCCAGCATATGGAAACTACTCTAATGTTGGTAGCTTTCGTCCCCACCATAAGTAGAAGTCATCATCGTAGGCACACTGAACCGAGCCACCGCCGCCCTGGCGAAGAAAAACTTCTCCCCACCTACTCAGTTTAGGCTGATGGGGAGAGAAAGATGGTAGAGGTACTGCAGGGTTGAGGGCAAGCACTCTGTCAAAGAAAAAGGCCACCAATATGCTAGAATAGTGACATTTCTTCCGTCGACCTCTCTTGTTGTCAGAGAGTTGTTTCTTCATTATCGGGATTACTCCCGAGCACCAGTCAAATACAACTCCCTGTAAACACTCCACAACGATTCTCATTTGGTTTCGAGTAGCACGATGGAGTGATGACGATCCTGTAACCCTCACTATTGTGCTTACCAGCACCTGTAATGGCAAGCGATGAATATGTGTAACAGGGATGCAAGTTCCCCTTTTTTGTGTACTGGGCGTGCAGTAAGTGTTGATGTAGTCCTGAACACTTAGAAGGCCACCACCTCTGCCAGTAACCTCGATGTTGACAGGTGTTCCCTGTCATGAAAAACCTACAATGAAATATATGTCTTCCAATACAATTTCTAGAATCTCACCTTGTATGACAAATGCAGCTAGATCATGATCCCAGAAGTTAATCAAAAACTCCAGCAAATGGACATTGGATCGCATAGGTAAGATACAAAAGAAATTTAGCAACCCTGTCACGTCCCCATCCCTCGAACCGGTGAAGAGGACGTGACCACACCAAGCATATGGGCAAACAGCCCCATGAACATGAACAGAAGAGATCAATACTGAAATTACAAAGCTTAAACATAGTGCATGCGAAGATGCATAAACATACAAGCATAATTCTTTAATCATACAGCGGAAGCAAACATATACATTCCAGCATCCCCATGTTCATTATAATTCATTAAACATCAATATAATTGTAGAGATGAAGTAACAAGAGCACTTATCTTTTGATGAAGAACTTGCCCCGCAACCAGCTACGTCGCTGCAACGTTCCACCCAGCCATAGGCCAACGTGCTCATCAATCTCTCAGCAATGCTGCCACCCCCGAGCTGGGCATGATTCTTCAAGGAATAAGGGTCAATTGCAGGCTTACACATAGCCAAGGGGACACCAAACAGCCAAACCAACACCGCTGGGTTTATCAGGCCATCAACAGATCGGCCAAGCCAGCACAGTCCGAAGACCAACCACTGCACACCGCGGCAAAACAATCCCTTCACAGCCCTGTGAAGAAGGCAAAGACAACTGATGACAGTCCCAAACGAAAGGTGAGACACAGCTCAAGCCTACAAGGCAACTCAGAGTTGTTCTTGGCCCTAAAGTGGCAAAAACAACTCAGCTGCAACACCCAAACCAGGGTATATCAGCAGCCCAAACACACAATAAATGATATCAGCATTCCACAGTTCCAAACGGGGAAAACTCGGCCAATGGCACACACAATTCCTCAATATAACATATGGGCAACTTACATAGTCCCAATGAGGGAGAAGCCAACAGGTGTGGGAATCAACAACCCACCAGCATCCACGAGCCCACAAGGCAACACACAATTCCTCAATGCATACGTTGAGGAAAGTTACACATCCATAGTCCAAAGTGGAAGCAGAATTTGGACTCACAACAACATCCCAAATCATGGGAAAACAACAGCAACCCAAAACATACACAGCAGCTCACTCACCACATGGGAAAAACGCCCCAAAAAGTCTGTGCGTGAGTGCAACTTGCACCCAACTGCAACACACAAAGGAAAACAAAATGCACGGACGCAAATCAGTAAGGAAAACTCACACACACAGTCCCTGAGCGTGAAATAGCTCCTGCACCCGAGAATCCCAAGCGACAGCCACGATTTCTCTTGTCCCCAACGTGGGCAAAACCAATGCAAATTCCCTGCGCGTGAGCATGAACAGACCGCAACCCTGTGCGTGAGCAGGAAACAGACCACGAAGAAGATGGCGGTGGTGGTGAAGGCCAGGCGCATGAGGAAGATGATCCGACAGGGGAAGAGTGCGTGAGGGGAAGAATGGATAGTCGTGGGTGGAGTGGGCGTGTGGGCAAGGGACTGACAGTCCTCCACAGCCACCACCACTTCAGCAATAACTGTCCCAACCACCACCAGCCATAACTGCTCAACTACCCAACATAACATTCAAGAGGTTGGAAGAGGTTGGATGAGACAAGAAAGGTGGCAAACACACAAGGTGGTAACACATGGGTTTTTCCCCCATAAACCAAGGTTTGACATCCCCCACCCCTTATCCTTTGGAATCATGCCCTTTTCATTCAACGTTGCACTATCGTAGCTGGTTGTGGTTTATTTTAATTGATGTGTGTGTTTACATGATGCCAACTATAATGTGCCAAACAGCACGATATACCATTGGCAACTATACCTATTGCCAAAACATACACACACAAATTGATGGTGGGGCTTTTTCCTTTAGCTCCTCACCATGATTAATTACATTATATACATCATGCAAACGGGGTCAAAACCGAGGACATTACATTCCCCTCCCCCTTGAAATAACACCGTCCTCGGTGTTCCATTACATATATACAATACATATACAATTGCACATCAAAATTTCCAAAACTTTGCAGATCTGTCCCACATTCAATCATTTACTTTGAACGTTCAAGACCAAGCCCCTCGGCTTCCATGGACTTCTCCTGCTGGTTCTCAGCTTCCAGCTGATCCCAAAGTCTAGGAACTTTGCGGTTATTGCCTTCATCATGCTCCCTCATCGGACAGTCCCGGCGTAAATGATGTCCTCCGTATCTCCAGCATCTCATTGGCTGCTTCATCTTTACCTGCTCAATTTCCTTTGAGTCTTCATGCCTTGACCGTTTCTTATCGGGTCGCTTGGACGAATGTCCCATTGCTGATCCACCTTCCTTTCCCTTGCCGATTGCTCCCAGAAGGCTTTTCACCTCCCTTTGCAAACCAATAGAGTCTTGCAAAATCTGGTGGTTCATTTCACTCTGCCTTCTTGGTATCTTGAGCATCTCCCCAAGATTCTCTTGGGTCTTGGCAATCATTTGAAGGAGACTTCCAGCTAAGTCCAACAACTTTTGATCTGCTGCCATGATCAATGTGCACCACCTGGTTTCACCTTTCCCACTTGTGCAGTGCACCATTGAAATTCTATCAAACCAAGCATAATATAGACATTAAAATTAGTCAGTTAATTACCCAATTCGCACGACAGTCCAAGTTTCATCAAGGAAAATGTCATATTTTTCATGCCTTCCCCAGCAGGCACATGAGCTCATTCATGTCCATTCTTGGGCAGGAAATTAACCGTTCCAGCATTCACAAATTACTTTAAGCAATTACACACATTTCATTTCAATCATACATGCATTAAACAATCCTTTGTTTTCACAATGCATAAATGTATATGTATATATATAATCAAAAGGCAAGAGAGAGCAGTAAGATTTTTTCCCCTCTTTATTTGGTTCCATCTTGGAACTCACACCATCGCAGTGGCTTTTCATGCTCTCAGCCTCTTTCACTTTACCATGAATGCTGGACCAATCTTTCTTGGTCATGACACTTAGTGTCTTTGGTCTATTCCAGACCTCTAAACCATGGAGTCTCTCCACATGGTTTGTCGCGGCTGCTAGGACTCCCCCGTCTTACTAGCACCTCTTTTTCATTACCGCTCATTCCGAGCTTTCTAGGACAGTCACACGTCCGCAAGCATCTCTAGGATGCTCTCATAGTCCTCGCTTCCAGCGATACCTATATACAAACATTGAATAAATTCACATGTTTAGTTTATTCTCATCGGTTTTATCTCTAGAACAAGAGCTTAAAACATCATAACCAAATCATATACACATGTATATTCATAAGCAAAATAATCCAATACTTATCTGTATTGTGCGTTTCCTCGTTCGCCCACAGGATCCTGCTTCGCTTTGCAAGCCTTGGGATCGCCTATGGACTTAGATGTTAGGTCAGCATGCAGGCTTCTCCTCAACATTGAATAATTAATGTCCAGCCAGTACATTCTCATGTCAACTGGGCTTGGAACTTTACCGTGACCATTTCCAGGTCTAGGATCTACTATGGATCCCCAGGCATATAACAACCCATCATACACTTATATCAACCATAACCCTTACTCCGCAACCCCTCACAACAAACATTTACCATTTTACATTTTACCTTTTACCTTTACCTGTTAACACAAGCAACACAAGCAATACAAGCGAACTCATCAGCGTTATTGCTCTAAAAACGGTAATTATACTTCATACCATTCGGTCATAATGGATACTAAATCAAAACATGTTCTGCATATGGAATTTAATAATTAAACGTGCGTATTCATAGCAAGGGTTACAGAACACTTATCCATTTGCCGTCGCAGTATGCCTTTATATCTGTTAGGCACCGTCAAGGAGTTGGGAAAGGCTGAATGCTAAGCTGGTGAGCTCGTTGCAGAGCTAGGAACACCTACACCAGAACTAGCCTGACTTCTAAGACACCCACACACACCCAGCACAAGGAATCAGTCCTTTCTCTGCTACACAGTCCCTCAGGCCCTGCATTCCCTTCCAGTGCTATCCTGGGGTTGTGGAGAAGAAAGCCAGCCCTCTAGCTCTGTCTGTGTGGTTTCCAATCACCAGATTTAAGCAACCAAGCCCCCATCCCTGCTTCCTTTTTATGTTTCATATCCACACATGTCTTACCGACATAACTTATACCATCTCACTCATGTTACTACCAAACATGCAGTGCAGATGAGACATTTCCAAAATGTCCAATGGCGTTTCACCCGAAACCCATTTCCAAGGGAAAACCTTCCCATGAAGTTTGGCTCTTGCAGGTCATCACACATGATCTTCCTACAGCGTGCACTCCTAACACATTCATCAAATAGCCAAACAGTCAGTCATTACCTGGTACTACAATCCAATTGATCGTTCCATAACTAAGCAATGGTATTAGCAATCCAATTCAATAAGAATTTGCAATTCTATCTACTACAGAAATTGACTTGCTCAATTGTGGGTCTCTTGTAAGCAGCACTACTATGCTCATTATAATTTTATGCTTACTATCATAACATGATTACCCACTTACCATGCATCCCTCCTGACACATTCTCATACAAGCCAACAATGATTAATAGTCGTTAGTACCTCTTAAATCCGAATCCACAGTTCAAATTTAACAACCCATACTAACTATTTTTACAATCATGAGACTTCTTCTCATAAATGGTAGATTCTGGCATTGGTCAGGGTCTTACCTCTCACTGCCATGCTCGAAATAGTCTACCTGAAACATAAGCTTCAATCCACCAAACACAAGCTTATGCAAGCCAATAGTGACTAGTAGTTGTCAGCAATTTCTTAAATCTGAAATTCACAATTCGAATTTTAACAACCTATTATGCATACAGTATGGTAGATTCTGGCAGTGGTCAGGGGCTTACCTCTCACTGCCATGCTCGAAATAATCTACCTGAAACATGAGCTTCAATCAACCAAACACTTGGTAAGTCTGGATGCATATAACCTTTTCATTGCTACAACCATTACTAAAGCATTTTCAGAATTTATAAAATTCGAATACTTCCAACGGTCAGTCACATCAACATTACCAAAACTCATTTTCTTCATGCAATCATTATCATACTAACATTGCAAGGTATAGTCATATCATTCTTGCAATTAAATGAAGTGTTTAGATACTCCTTACTTCACAAGCGTATCATTCATACCACCTTGCTCTGTCTGTAGAGCATTTCTAGCAGCCAACTAATCATGACTATCCTGCATTCATAACAACCTTTGAAATGATTCCTAAATTATCATCAACTTACCATGTCAGTCATTAGTTAGTCCGCATACTACATGCACTCATCTCAATGCATTCATGCGATACATCACAACATTGCACCTACACTTACTTTCCTTGGGCTACTAAGCTCAACCAATATATACAGGCATGACATTTTTCTATATTCCAACATCCACATGGTATGAGGTCTCTTACCTGTACCAACCCATGGAATTTGTCACAGGCAAACTCTTACCTGTATGGGTCTTACTTACACCCTTGATATGACCAATTTGACTGGTCCTTTGCCGGAGATTGCAGAATTCGCTCACCAACTTTTGTTATGGACTTGTTGCTTTATCCCTTTCTTCATAGGGTTGCTGGTCACATTCATCAGCATCAGCAACACATTCAGCTAGGTACATGTCATCGTTGGTTTTACCACTAATGCCAACATCAAAGCAATGACTATCATTAGTGGTCCATTATAAATATATAATTTCCAATATTCTTACCAACATGCAATATCCTATGCATGCAATACATATCCGCATGCATTTCAAGCATAAACTTAGGAAATGTAGTTATAATCAGCAAGATAGAGTTTTAAGGAACTTCCCTTTTCAAGTCTTTTATCCTCGCATGGAACTCCTCTTCCACACAACAGTTGATTGACTTCATAGTCCTTGCTACCCTTGGGCATGCAACTGTCCAGATTTGTTCATTTGATAGCAGCGGCCATTATTAGCACTTTGCTACCCCATGCTCAGATTCTGGTTACTTATCCTTGTTCCCCACTGGATAAGATTTCCAACGCCTATCCATATGCTTCATTCCAACCTCAGGTGTGAAAATCACGCCACTTCTAAGAATGAGGACTTTCACCAAATCTTTGCATTTGTATTACACACACAACTATACTTTGGTTGCCAACTTCAGCCACCTCACTTCCGTTGCACCGTTCATCTTTTATGAATTTTGGGTTTAACTGATTTTCCCAAAACATATAATTTTCTTTTTAGCAGAACGACTGTCTCAGGGGACGACGGGGGTCAAGGGGGCTTTCCCCCTTGCAGGCCACTGCAGGGCGGGACGAGGGCAGCGCCCTCGTTTTTTTTTTTTTTTTGTAAATAATTGGTTTTCGCGCAATCTGGAAAATAAGATCGCTACCACTTTCTCCCTTTTCAGCCCTGAAAATCCACTGTAAGACCATTGAGAATTCCTCCGAAAAACAACTGAATTTTCCTTTGTTCAATCGGGTCTCTTCCCTAATTATTCTTCCGCAAAATCGGCTTTCGGAACCATTTTCTCTTCCGCAACGACGGCTCTCGGAGTCATTTTGCTTCCGCAACGGCGGCTCTCGGAGCCATTTTCCTTCCGCAACGGCGGCTCTCGGAGCCATTTTCCTTTCGCAACGGCGGACGTTTTCTATACTTAGTCGATTTTCAAAACCGACTTCCTTCTTTCTTTCAACGCTTGATCAGCTCCATCATCCTTATTTCCGTCGGCGAAACAGTTCATCAACAGCTGCAACGGTGGCCCACCAACTCCATTCATCTTCCGATCGGCGGCCCAACCTAATCGGCATCGGCGGGCTTTTACATCGGAAGCCAAATGACTTTGGCTTCCGAAACTGCGGCTCACGAATCACTAATTCTTCCGATTGGCGAACCGACTTCGAGCCTTAACATTTTTGACGTGTCGGCGATCGGAGGACTTTATCATCGGACACCTAGTCGTTCAGATTTCCGCAACAGCGGTGCACAAACCATTTTCCTTTCCGATTGGCCGCTCTTTTCTCGAAGAAATTTTAACTTCGGGCGTCGGCAGTCTTTGCCCTTCGGAAGGCTTTGTGCTTTCACTTCCGCAACGGCGGACGCTCAATCACTTTCTTCTTCCGGTGGCTAATATTTTTGTTACTTAGAAAAATTTTGAACTTCCTTTTACCGCTTCGGCTGTCGACGGTATTTCTACATCGGAAGCCAAATGACTTTGGCTTCCGCAACGGCGGAACATGAAACGCTTTTACCTCCGATGAATGAACTGACTTTTTGCCTTAGAAAAATTTTCAACTTTCTTTCTTTACGTCGGAGGCCTTACCCGTTGGCTGGGAAGTTGTTTCTCCGTCCGCAACGGCGGCACGCGGAGCCTTATCTTCTTTTGGTGGCAATCTTTTCTCATCGGAAGACTTGTTCCTTTGGCTTCCGCAACGGTGGAACACCAACCAGAACTTCTTCCAATTGGCAGCTCTTCCGCCACAGCGGACGGGAGATTTCCAACTCTTCCGCAACATCGGAAATACTTTCACATCGAAAGTCAAATGTCTTTGGCTTCCGCAATGGCAGACGGGAAACTGCTTCCTCTTCTGCAACTATGGAAGTCGGAACCACTAAACCCTCCGATGACCCGACTGTCAACACTTAGGCAATATTTTGGAATTTTGTTGTCATCCATTACTGATCCCTGCTGGGCAGAAGGCAATTCCACCCTCTGTCAGTTGCTCCATCTTGGCCCATAGAGGCCCATTGTTGCTACCTTAGCTCTGATACCATACTGTCACGTCCCCATCCCTCGAACCGGCGAAGAGGATGCAACCACACCAAGCATACGGGAAAACAGCCCCATGAACATGAACAGAAGAGATCAATGCTGAAATTACAAAGCTTAAACATAGTGCATGCGAAGATGCATAAACATACAAGCATAATTCTTTAATCATACAGCGGAAGCAAACATATACATTCCAGCATCCCCATGTTCATTATAATTCATTAAACATCAATATAATTGCAGAGATGAAGTAACAACAGCACTTATCTTTTGATGAAGAACTTGCCCCGCAACCAGCTACGTCGCTGCAACGTTCCACCCAACCATAGGCCAACGTGCTCATCAATCTCTCAGCAATGCTGCCACCCCCGAGCTGGGCATGATTCCTCAAGGACTAAGGGTCAATTGCAGGCTTACACATAGCCAAGGGGACACCAAATAGCCAAACCAACACCGCTAGGTTTATCATGCCATCAACAGATCGGCCAAGCCAGCACAGTCCGAAGACCAACCACTGCACACCGCAGCAAAACAATCCCTTCACAGCCCTGTGAAGAAGGAAAAGACAACCGGTGACAGTCCCAAACGAAAGGTGAGACACAGCTCAAGCCTACAAGGCAACTCAGAGTTGTTCTTGGCCCTAAAGTGGCCAAAACAACTCAACTGCAACACCCAAACCAGGGTATATCAGCAGCCCAAACACACAATAAATGATAGCAGCATTCCACATTTCCAAACAGGGAAAACTCAGCCAACGGCACACACAATTCCTCAATATAACGACTGGGAAACTTACACAGTCCCAATGAGGGAGAAGCCAACAGGTGTGGGAATCAACAACCCACCAGCATCCACGAGCCCACAAGGCAACACACAATTCCTCAATGCAGACGTTGAGGAAAGTTACACATCCACAGTCCAAAGTGGAAGCAGAATTTGGACTCACAACAACATCCCAAATCATGGGAAAACAACAGCAACCCAAGACATACACAGTAGCTCACTCACGACATGGGAAAAATGCCTCAAAAAGTCTGTGCGTGAGTGCAACTTGCACACAACTGCAACACACAGAGGAAAACAAAATGCACAGCCGCAAATCAGTAAGGAAAACTCACACACACAGTCCCTGAGCGCAAAATAGCTCCTGTACCCGAGAATCCCAAGCGACAGCCACGATTTCTCTTGTCCCCAACGTGGGCAAAACCAATGCAGAGTCTTTGTGCGTGAGCATGAACAGACCACGACCCTGCGCGCGAGCAGGAAATAGACCACGAAGAAGATGGTGGTGGTGGTGAAGGCCAGGCGCATGAGGAAGATGATCCGACAGGGGAAGAGTGCGTGAGGGGAAGAACGGACAGTCGTGGGTGGAGTGGGTGTGTGGGCAAGGGACTGACAGTCCTCCATAGCCACCACCACTTCAGCAATAACTATCCCAACCACCACCAGCCATAACTACTCAACTACCCAACAGAACATTAAAGAGGTTGGAAGAGACAAGAAAGGTGGCAAACACACAAGGTGGTAACACATGGGTTTTTCCCCCATAAACCAAGGTTTGACATCCCCCACCCCTTATCCTTTGGAATCATGCCCTTTTCATTCAACGTTGCACTGCCGTAGCTGGTTATGGTTTATTTTAATTGATGTGCGTGTTTACATGATGCCAACTATAATGTGCCAAACAACACGATATACCATCGGCAACTATACCTATTGCCAAAACATACACACACAAATCGATGGTGGGGCTTTTGCCTTTAGCTCCTCACCATGATTAATTACATTATATACATCATGCAAACGGGGTCAAAACAAGGGACATTACAAACCCACTTTGTCGCATTGCTTGCACCGTGGGGGCACTTCGGAGAGCATCTTGGTCCATAGTTTCATGTTCCCTCTCCCTCCACTCCAACACCATGTTTTAGCGTGTCCATAAAGCCACCATCAAACATTAAAATTCATTTAAAACTTTGATTTTGGCCCTTGGTATACTTTTTCTATGTCGCGCAGTATACGCGACTATCCTTTGGACATTTTGCACAGTATACGCGACTGTCCTTTGGACATGTCACGTATCATATGCGGGTTTCCTTTGGGCAAGTCCTATATAAAACGTGTGTACGCGCCTGTGCAAGTCGCATACCCACGTATACAACGTGACCTCCTTAAAATTGGCTTAAAACATCAAAATTTTGCATAAAATTGAAAATTTGAATGGATGAAATGGAAGAGTGTGAAGAGCTAACTAACCTAGCACTTGCGGATTTGAAAATCATCCACTAGTTTGTCCACATCGAGCGATTGAATTCAGAGGTAAAAATTGCCTATATTGGGTAAAAATATGAAATGGTGATTTTGATTTCTATTTTTGAACTATTTATAGAAATAGTTTTAAAATATGGGTTTTTTAGCCTATAGTTTTAATTTCTATCAAAAATCAAACTAATGCCATGTCATGTTTTCCTAATGCAACAGTTCTAAGGTTACTTAAAGTTGTTATTCACTCATATAGGATAGGATTTTGGTCATTTGTATGCATTTTTGCATTTATACCTAATCCGCCTTAACCCTAGGATCACTACTTTGACCACAGACTATGGTGTTTAACCATTATTGCCTTGTCTATACCATTGTTCTTCTGTGGATAGGGATTTCCTTCCATGAGTACCATAGTTTAGAACACATTATTGTCTTTTGGTACTCATTCTGCATCTATCGTAGGTTCAGGGGATCCTTCTTAGCTATTTTTCACGCCAAATTGAGCCTCATTTTGGTCTCTTTTTACAAGCTATCCCTTTTATAAGGCTCCTCGCCCTTATGGAGTTTCTTTAGGCACAGGTCTAACTCCTCAAAATAGACTTGACTACCGAGTAAACTTTTCCATTCAGGCTCGTTAAGAATATGTGAATGGGCATCCACTTTGGTGCTAGGTTATCACTTTCTCAGACCATGTGGAATAACACGAGAAAGGATCGCTCTCTTTTCTACGGGATTGAGAAGAGTATTCTCAGGCATAGATTTATCACTTTTTTGGACCTGAGGGACTAAACGTACGGAAAAGGAGCACCCAATATGAGCTTATTTTTCTCTTTTTCATGCTTTGGACCTAAACATGAAAAAGATTCTTAGTGTACTTTATGTCTTTGTCATGCTCGTTAAACACTAAGAACAAAGCATCGAGTTTACTGTTGTAAGCCCCATTTATTGTAACCAAATGGATCTTTCCGAGTGATCTTGCTTTCCTTCACACTCGTAAAACTCAAGCTATAAGATGTTCTTGAAGGAGCGTTGGGTAGGTGCTAATTTAACCTTTTTCGGACCTCCCTGACTAAGTACAAAAAGGGTGCGCCTTACTTCTTCGAAAGCTAAGAGAGTTCTTCTATGGTATGTTTTATACATTTCCGGTATCAGGAGACTAAATTGGACGAAAAAGGAACCCCCTAGAGTCTTCTTCGGAGTTTTTAGACTCTCTAAACATGAAAGCACCAACGAGCATGTACTAGTTTGGTCTCGTAAATCCATGAATCAGTGACATTATCAAGCATTATTCTCTCCCCTCTTCAAGCTTGTCAAAGATGAAAAGAGACCTGAGTTGACTTTCCTCAACTCATTAAAATTTAATAGGAAATATAAGGAAGAAGTATTCCTTTTGGGTTACAGATGGTGGCAGCATGTCTTCCTTAAACATAGCACTCTTTGAACTTTTTGATACTCATGTCTCAGTGTACACTTTCAACTCAGCTATCACTTCGAGTTTCTTACTCCTCCACTTGTCCTTTATACATGGGGAATCTGATCATGTCTCCTACATGAAAGATAAGTCTAGTTGTCCTATCTGCAAAGTTAAAAGCTACCTTGGGTCATCTTTGTGTCATGCTCACTATTCAAGGATTTATCCCTGCATCTGATTATTATCCCGATTCCATCATTATCCTATCTAAATATTACTTGTGTCTACCTTCTCTTATCCAGTTCCTAGTCACTCTTATGATCCGTTGGAGGATCTATTGCCTTCCTTATCACAGTATGGCTTCTCATCAGCACTTCCTAAAGACGAAGACCTAGAGTTTTAACGGTGATATCTTAGGATTCACTGTCATCATTGGTGAACTCCTTTGCTTCAGTTGTCAGTTTCAACTATTGATTGAAAATATGTTGAATCCTTTCCATGTTCGACTTCAACACATCTATTCACATGGCTTGGATTGTACTGGTTTCTTTGGATTTTGACGAAGACCTTAGGTTCACATCTATAACCTAAGTTGCGCAAGATTGTGTTGTGTTCACCTACACAGCTTCTAGATTTTGAAGACTCATCATTGTATATTGTGGCTTCGATCGACCTTTGTAATATGCATGGTATTGTACCCATATCATATGATGTAATCAAATATTGTAAAGGAGATAGTGTTCCAATATATTGAACATGGCATCCTCATATATGATTTTGTATATGACATTGATATGTATTTGTTTTAGGTATTTCCTCTACTTCCTTGGACTTCTGAGTTCTCCAAGATAAATATTATAATGTATTTTGGCCATCGCTTCCCTCTGACCTCACACATTAGGGGGCATCTGTTATCAGCCAAAATGGCACTTCTCCATCCGAGTGCTGACATTCATCATGTCAGTACACAAAAGGACAATTAGGATTGAAGTGGCCAAAACACTATAGATGTGCATGACCTTTGATGCATTGTCCTTAAACCAACCTTATATATTTTTATTCTGAGTTTTGGGTTGCATACGCGGCTATGTGCATTGCAACTCGTGTGTCATACGTGAGTATGTGCATTGCAACCCGCGTATACCTTGCATACGCGAGTTCCCTTTGAGAAACTTGTGTATCATACGTGCCTTGCCTATATTAATACTCGTGTATACCTTATTCGACCTTAAAAATATAAATCGAGATTAGACGAGATTAGTTGGGCCCTAATCCATAACTATCCCAACTGTCTCAACCATCCTAACCTTCGAAACCTCTCTATTTCCCAAAGTATAAATAGAGGCCTTGGGATGGGGCTAATCAAGGAATTTTGGAAAGAGCAAAGTTATGCATGTGGTATACCTTCAGAGTCTTGGAGCAGCAGAACTCAGAGTCCTCGATTGCAGAGGAGTCCTTGTGTTAGAAGCTGTGTTGTATTCTTACCTATTCACTATTTGTTAATAAAGAGAATTCTTCTTCCAATCTTGTATTGTGCTTATCTCATGTATATCGGTTTAATGAATATGTTCAATTATATTATTAATATGCTTTTCATCTAACCTCTGATTTATATATATATATATATGAGATATTGCTTGAAGAAATGGCTCTTTGCAGGTGAAGAGGAGCATCCCTAGAAGCTTTGGAGGAGGTTGGAGCAAGAGAAGACCAAGCTTGGATCAACTATCATAAATCGGGTAAGCCAAGATACCTTCCTATTCTCATTCCATATTTTGTAAAAGCTGATTGTCTGCAAGTCTAATAGTAAGTTGGTAGCCCTAGACCCTAGGTTACAAGGGTGTAATGTCCTGAACAACAAGTGGTAGAAGGTGCCATGTTTGATTTGGGCCATTAACATAGTGACCCCTTCAAATATCATCCAATCACTTTCCCTTATGCGAACAGTCGTAATTTAATGATATGAATCCTGCTATGATCTCAACCATCGATAATCCTTTGTTTACCAAAAGAACTGTGAACCTAACAACTTGGCATTTTATACCTTTGTTAACTAGCAAAATTAGTATCTTTACCAAATTTGAAAATTTTCCCTAATTTTTCTGAGAGCAATCTACCATTATGGTTGTTAACCACAATATCTAATCCATGGATATGTTAAAACAACATATGAGCAATTCAAACCACAAATTTTAGAGGGATTTTGTCAAACACCTGGCTTGTAAACTTATATTTCTTCTTGTAAATATTGACTTAAGCACATACAACCCCCAATGTTGCACCAAGAGCTTTGATACCACTATGTAGAATTCACATCCATCATTTTGACTATAGGGTAGTTATGAATTTCATGTTTCCAAATTTCGCCCCATGGAGCCATTATTCAAATTCAAAATTATCCTAAACCTCCCATGAGCAACATAAGTAAGAAATGCATGAGTATAAACACACAAGAATTAAATTTGTATACACATGTGCATCACGCATAGAAAAACATATTCTTTACAAGAAATAAATATAATAATTGCACATTTATATACAATAGATAATACTTATCTTTCAATTGAAGAAGATCCAAGAAATTGGTTGTGTAAGAGCAATTTTCCACCCAACCATATGTATCAACTACAAATACCACCCCTAAGTTTGGTTATGAGGCTACTAGGGAAAAGAAAATACTTATAGGCTTCATTCTCTCTTATCCCAACCCATTTTCTCTCATGCTTAGCCAATGTCCTCACCACTAAGCATTACATGCACCACATGCAACCATCCTAGCCAGGGAACTCTCTTTCACTACCCCACACAACACAAGGAAGGCCTACGCTTTCTCTACTCATTAGTCCCTCACAGTACCCAACCCCTACAATGCTCTTCAATGTGCATAGAAAGAGTCCAACTTGTTGTATGATTTTATAGAACCTCCTATAAAATCAATTCACAACTTCTCAAGCATTCTAAAGAAGAAGAAAAAAAAATGGGTAAAGGCTCCTATCTTGTCCAACCTCTATGCTTACCTATATCTATCGTCTTCCCTCTAATGTCTGGAATTTCCTCTTCACAATGCTAATTTCTGGCTATTTTCTCAATCTAGTAATTGTTAATAGAGAGAAACAACATAAATCTATGTAGGGTGTGTATTCTACCTGGAAAATGAGTGATAGACTGCAATAGAGATGAGAGGATTGGTGAAAAGATAGTTGGAATTACTCCTAATCAAAGAGGGAAGGACTTACGACTGTCATAAAAGTATATTCATCATATGCTTCCACCACGACATGAGAAGAATTTTCCCACCAACCTCACACATGCACTCAATGATTGGATTTAAAAAGACAAAAGAAGGTAAATGGTTCATTTAAGGTACATGGCAGAAATAAATGAGTTATAAGGATGACATTTGGTAAAAGAGAATTGACTCTCCCATAAGCCCCCTTTCATCTTCCCCTCTAGTGGAATCATAACCCCTCTAATTATCTTTACATAACTATCTTGGACTATTTCATTACTTTCGAACACAATATTACATATACTTTGTCATCATGACAATTCAACCAAATGGTCCATATAGAAATATATACATTATACATGCTTAGCCGCACTAGAATCTTTACTAGCTTATTTACGTTATTTACATAATCTAATTTAATACATTCCAAGGGTCAAAAGTAAAGGTATACATGCATTCACTATGGAGTTGCAATGGAAATTATGGATTGAATGGCTTCAATATCTCACTAAAGAGCAATAAACAATACAGTAAGAGTGTAATCCCTTCCTTCCCCACTGACCTAGTATTTAACATAGTTTGATAGTTTCCTAGGATTAGGGTTTTGCATACCTCAACCCTGAATAAGTGTTAATATTTAGACCCTCTATAATCTTCTTAAAATTTCACACGTGAATAGCTCCTCCTATGTGAGTAATGGAAGTTGGTGTGGCATTCCCTATACCATGGTGGTCAATGAGATAGGTCAACTTGTGGGAGGCATAACTTTCGCATACAATTTTTGATGTGTAGAGTAACTTTGCATTGTTGTAAAGCTATCGATGTGTAGAATAACATTGAGAGATTGAGATCCAAGATCACAAAGTTTTGACCCCAAAAATGATAGTTTAAGGCTTCAAATAAGCTTCAAAATATCTTCGACCCTAAGTGGAATCTACCCATGAAATGGTATCTACAACCCAATACTTTCAAGTTGTCCACCCAAAAAGTACCAAAAAAATGACAAATTGTTTAATGATCCATTTCATATGATACCTCCCCATTTAGGGAGGCTTTTGGTCCCAACCAAAATATTTTACTAAATGGTGTGAGTATAATTTTCCTCTACCTTCTTTCCAGAGTACCATTTGGCCTTGCCTGGAAGATGTCATTTCGAACTAACCTTCCATAGTCCATACTACCCCCATCTGCTTGTTATGTATTTCATTTTTCAAATTGTATCTTCTACTAACTTTATTAAAGATTTTGATGCTAAGTCCTCTATGGTAGGTAGGACTTGCTCATCAATTTCCTAGTCAAACATGGAAGGTTCAAAGAGTTTTAGGTTCTCCACATTCACTACTAAGTAAATGCATGTATATGTGGGTAGACTAAGTCTATAAGTATTATTACCCACCTTCTCCAACACTTAAAAAATACCATATTGTGGAGGCTTGATCTTCTTACCAATACCCTATATTATTTCCTTATTCAAATACAACCGAACTCTATCTCCCAGCTTGAATGTTTTCTCAATTCTATATTGATCATACCCATCCTTTTACTTTCCTATGACTTGTTCAATGTATCTTGTACTTATAAATGGATTTATATGATCTTATCATCAATTTTTCAACCTTCAATGCTTCTTCCATGGTGTCTTTCCCCGCTCTTCCTTGTTGCCCATATACAACATCTAAGTGTGAAGGTGACAAATACCCAAAGTAAGTTTCAAAAGGTGATTTACTGATAGAAGTGCGGACTTCTCTATTATAAGTGTTGAATATAAATCAAATCTTCATCCCAGGTCCTTTAATGCTTTTGATTGTAACCACTCAAAAGTTGAACCAATGTCTTGTTCACTACTTCTATCCACCCATCTATTTGTGGATGCAATTGTAGAATTGTAACTCCCCATTTTTTACCCCAATATGGGAATATGTATGTAATGATACAAAGACTAGATGCCATACTTATATGTTCCAAGAGACAATGGATATTGTACATAATTTTAATATAAAAGTCCTTAATAGCTGCAAGAAGAGAAGGACAAAGAATAGATGGGGGGATATGATTCCACAAGTGGAGGAAGTGAGATGGACTAAGGGGTAATGGCCCTAGCTAATGTCCTTAGCCTTCATTGACCTTTCAATCCAAAGTTATTTCATTATGGTGTAGCATGTCATTTTAATTAAGCATGGGATTAATTATCTTAATACGAGATTCAAAGGGAAAAGTGGTCACTTTTCGAGAACCCGCTTGTCAATGCCAAATCATGCATATATATTGTTAGAAATTCATTCAATATATATTCATTCAGTTTAGGATTCTCTCCTTTGAGAGATTTGATCTTTGACTATTACGGAGAGGAAAAATTGAGTTTCATGCATTCTCACATGAGGCACCTTGAATAAAACTAGTGTGAATAGGTTTAGTGCCCATGCGAGAGAGACCTGGCCTGCAACTAGACTGCCTATGATCCTAACACCGAGACTCCTTGGTCAGCCTAAGCTGGAGCACTGGAAGGGGACATGGAAAGCCTAAGGGACCACAAAGCAGAGAAGGGGTCTCATCCCTTGTGTTGTACATGTTGATGGGGGATGAGTGCAAGGGTGGGAACAACTACAAAGGGGTTTTATGCATCAAGGGGATTGTGTGAGTGTGATTGAGTAAAGAATTGGGAATTCACCCCTTGTGGATTGACACCCCCAGCTTGGGGGTGGCCTTTATCATGGAAAGTGGGCTTGATAAAGTGCGTATGGTTGGGATGAACATCCTTCGCTTGCAATTGGTTGGATGGCATTTATAAATATAAGTGTCAAATGTGTTTGAATGCCATTGATGATAATTAATTTATGTGTTTGTTTAAAGTATGGCTTATGAAAATATATGTGTGCATGGATTTACTAAGCATGGAATGTATGCATTCATGGTAGAAAAGATTGCATAATTTAGAAGGGAAAAAATGGTTATTTAATTGATGTATTTACATTTGTTTATGCTATAATGGTCTATCAAGTCCAAGGAATGGAATGTTAGAATTGGTGCTAGAGACATAATTTATATGTGGATTTGGGTACATTGTGGTCTCCATAGCATAAAATAAAGGAGTCAAATTACATCATTGCATGAGAAATGCGTCAAAATTTGACTGAACTCCACAATGTGAAAAAAGTTTCTAACTAAAGAGATTGCTCACTAGTACACCAATTCCTAGGATTGTTAATCCAAATGAATATTTTGTGATATGCACAATGTTTGCAAAGAAGGAAATAGTGTATTGCTTATGCAAAATGGGCATGTGATTTGTTATGAATCCAAAAAATTGAAGGAACGTGAGAAGAACTATTCCACACATGACATAGAGCTTGCAACTATTGTACATTCATTAAAGATGTGGGGACATTATCTCAAGGGTAGGATGTTTGAGTTAAGAACATATCAGAGTGGTTAAGTACTAGTTTGAAAAGTAAATTTTGAATGTTAGGCAGACAAGATGGCTAGAATTTTTTTGTGAGTTTGATTTTGATATCAAAGATATTAAGGGAAACGATAACAACATTGTTGATGAACTCAACAAAAGAGTACACACAATGCATGCTACAACTATTAACATGTGTAAATCATATTTAAGAACCATAATTCTTGAGGTTTTCATATTGGATGAATATTACTTTTAGGTAAAAAGAAGGATTGTGTAACACCCCTAGTTTTAACTTGGAATGTATTAAATCAAAATTATGTAAATGATGTAAATATGCTAGTATTGATTCCTAGTGCAGAGCTCAAGGCCAAGGTCCGGCTAGTGAATGGCTATCCATGTATAATGTAAATTTCTCTAAATGGGTTGTATGGTTGGCTTGTCATGCTAACTCGAAAGCTATGTAAATATTATGTTGGAAAATTGATAAAATGGCCCAAGGTGATTGTTTAAAGAGCACTAAAGGAAATATAATTCCATTGGAGGGGAAGAGGAAAGGGGACCTATGGGAGATTATATCCTTTACTACCAAGTGTCAACCTTAGAACTCATCCAATTGTTTCCATGTGCTTTAAATGAGCCTATTACTTCCTCTTGACTATTAAATACAACCATTGAATGCATGTGTGAGGTCGGTGAGAAAGGTCTATTCATGTGGTTATGGGAACATGGAGGTGATTGTACTTATATGACAAATAAGTTAGTTGTAAGAAGTCCTTTCTTTTATGGTCGAAATTTACGTCAATGGTATTTTCATAATTCTCTCATATCCTTTGGAATCTACCATTGATTTTTATCATCTTTACTATTCATGCATATTTACACAATGCATAACTCCCTCTTGCTATTGATTATCATTACCAAACTATGTACTACCCAAAAATTTGAATTTGGATACAGAGTTACAAAAGGGAAAAATTGATGGTTGTGGGTGAGCATAGAGGTTGGACAAGATAGGAACCTTTACCCATTGATTTTTGCTACTTCTGCATGTTTGAGAAGACATGAATTAACATTATAGGAGTTTCTCCAGCAACATACAATAGGGTTGGACTCTTACTGCACATGCTAGTAAGCACAGTGAGGGTTTGGTTTCCCGATTGAACCATGAATTAATGAAGGAAAATGCCTTCCCTGTCTTGTGTGGGGCAGTTGGAAGGAGTTCCATGGTTGTGATGGTTGAGTGAGATTGTTATAGAGATTTGGATGAGCATTTGGCTAAGCATTGAGACTAGTATGGGTTGTGGGATGAAAGAGAGAAGCATGTAGGTGTTTCACTCACCTTGGTAGCCTCATATCCCAGTTTGGTAGGTGGCCTCTTAGTAGAGAGAGTATATGCTAGACAGAGTGCCTATGATTGGATGGACAATTGCTCTTACTCAACCAATTGCTTGGAATTTATTTGTTTAAAGATAAATATTCTATTTGTATTTGGATGTGCAATGATTTTATTTTATGCTTATGATAATTATGCTTGTATATGCATGCTATGTGTAAGTGGATAGAAAGTTATTTTTATTGTGTTTTATAATTATATGTAATGTCCCCCTCACCCAATCCGACCATCGAAAGAGGACATTATGCTGATTTGAGACTCCAAATTCGACCCAAATCCCAAATTCCGAATTGCTAACAAATAAAATGCATGTGCAGAACATAAATAAAACACACACATCGAAAATAAAATCGATCCCCACACGAATAACATGGATGTGGGGGAATAAACATTACATGCATATACTAAAACCATTGCATAACCAAATAAAGGAGAATACTTATCTTTTAAACAATGTGAATCCAAGCAATTGGTTGTGTAAGAGTGATTTTCCACCCAACCGTAGGAACTCTGTCCAACATATACTCTTTTTGTTGAGAGGCCACCCCAAATCTGGGCTATGAGGCCACCAAGGTGAAGGAAACAACTACAAGATTCTCTCTCTCATCCCACAACCTGATCTGCTCCCTATGCTTAGCCAAATGCTTATACAGATCTCTACATGGATCTCACTCAACTGTCATAGCATTGGCTTCTCCAATACCTGCCCCACACAGCACACTTCTTGGCTTAGGCATCCCCTTCACCGATCCACGGTTCTCTTGGACGATCCATCTTGCCGAGTGCTTCTAGTGTGTGCATAGAAGAAGACCAATTAGGTAAATGTTGTTGCATAACCTAACCTAAATTTGTGGCTTCTCAAGCATCTACGAGCAACAAAAAACAATGGGAAAGGGTCCCTAACTTTCCCAACCTCTCTGCTCACATACAACAATCGATTTCCCTTCCAAATCAGTAGCTCTGTTCCTAAATTCAATTTTTTCCGGGGTTATACAAGTCATGAGAAACAATACAGAGCTCTAACTAGTGTAGATATGTGTGAAAGTGTGTGAGAATGAGGGTTTATTCCAAGAGGTATGAGAAAATGGTGACAAGACAACTGACATGGATTTTGACAGTGGAAGAAAGGAATTCTGGTAGTTGTAGACTAACTTTTTCTAGCTAACAGAACTGTCACAAAAGTGCAGTCAATCCCATGCTTTAATAACTACATGAGGTGAATTTTCCCAACAACTCCACAAATGCATTCAGTGATTGGAAAATAATAATAAAAAGAGATAATTGGCTTATTCAAGACACATGACAGAATTTTGGACGAATTCTAAAGTTGATACTTGGCAGCAAAGATTTGGTCTCCCATGGAACTCCTTTCCTCTTCCACTCTAGTGGAATCATAGCCCCTTTGTTGCTCTTTACACAACCATTCTTGGACCATTTTATTATTTATGCATGTAATATTTACATACATTAAAATTGGCATGATATGCCAAACACAAGGTCCAAATAAAATATTTACGTCATACATGTCTAGCCATTCACTAGCCAGGCCTTGGCCTTATGCTCTACACTAGGAATCCATATTAGCATAATTACATCATTTACACAATTTTCATTAAATACATTCTAAGACAAAACTAGGCGTATTACATTATACATTTGCACATGCATCTTTATTGTTTATGAATTTGTAATATGGCCATAGGGTGAAATTTAGAAGCCCATAATCGTAAGTGTCCCCCTTTGTTGGTTATATTGATGGATGGGGATGTGACATATTGTAGTAGGAAAATGTACAACAAAAATATGAAAGTTACAAGTTGGAAGATGATGGACTTTTATGTATAAAAATAGAGCTTATGTTCATAATTATGTTGAATTAAGGAAACTGGTAATGCATGGGATGCATAAGGTTCAATGTGCAAGATGCACTGGATACCAAAAGGCAAATGCAACAATAAGAAGTCAATACTTTTGGCTAAGAATGAAGAAAGACATTGTTGAGTATATAACTAGGTGTAAGGAATGTGAAAAGGTAAAAGTGGAGGACATGCATTTAGCAAGATTGCTACAACCATTACCAATACCATAGGGGAAATGGGTGTGGTAACCATTGATTTCATCACTAAGTTGCCCAGGACAACAAGCAACATGATTCCATCATGGTAGTGGTGGACAAGTTAACGAAGGTTGCTCACTTTATTCCAATCAAGTCATGCATAATGCATCTTAACATAGTAGATATTTATACAAAGATCACCATATTGCATAGGATACCCAAGGCCATTGTCTCATACATACATCCAAAGTTTACATCAAACTTTTGGAAGGGATTATTTAATGGATTTGGGACAAATCTGAATTTGAGTATGGCATATCAGCCACAACTAGATGTGCAGGATGAAAGCGTGAATCAAGTAATTGAGGATGTGCTAAGATTGTATGTGATGGATCAACCATCCAAATGGGGAATTTTTTTTACGTCTTGGAGTTTGCATACAACAATGGATATCATGTTTCTTTGAAGACGAGTTCGTTTGAAGCCTTGTATAACAAAAACCGCAATACTCCGATCAGTTGGGACGATCCAACATACATAAGAGTAATTGGGCCATAGTTGCCTAAGGAGATGGAAGAGTAGATTGTAAAGATCATGATTAATTTGAAGATGACATATGATATACATAAGAGTTATGCATATATGAGAAATGTATTAAGAGAATTCAAAGTTGGTGAACTTGTGTATTTGAAAGTTAGGTCAAAGAAGAGTTTATTGAAACTCAAAATTTGTCCTAAGCTAGCTCTTAGGTATTGCGAGTTGTTTGAAATATTAGCTAGGATAGAGTCTGCTACATATGAGATTGAAATTCCCGCCTACAAAAATGTGCATAATGTATTTCATGTGTTGTTATTGAAAAAGTATATACTTGATCCTCAACACATTATTGGTTGGGTTGTGATTCATGTGGAAACAAAAGGAGATATCATAGTGCAACCAGTAGGTATCCTCGACAAGAAGGTCACGTTGCTCAAGGATAGAGCAATAGGGCAGGCAAAGGTTTGATGGATGAACTACAACCTCGTAGAAGCAAGTTGGGAACTAGAGGATGCGATGCATGAGGCATGCCAACAATTATTTTGAAAGATTTTGTTGTAAAATCTGTACATAGTGTTGTTATGCACCAAGGACGATGTGTAAGTTAAGGGGGAGGGGGACATAACACCCCCTTTTTTACCTTGAGGTGGGAATATGTGTGTAATGATGTAAATATTAAATGCCCGACTTATATGGTCTAAGAGACCATGGATATTGTAAATATTGTTCATAATTTTTAATATAAAAGTCCTTGACCACTGTAAGTGGAGAATGATGAATAAGAGATGGGGGGATATGATTCCACAAGTGAGGAAAGTGAGAGAGGAAAATGGATAATGACACTAGGTAATGTACTCAACCTTCATTGACATTTTTAAACTAAGGTCTTTTAACCATAGTGTAGGGTGTTACTTTCATTAAACATGGGATTAATTATCTTAATAAGGGATTAAGAGGGGAAAAGAAACCACTTTTGTGGAATCCACTTGTTAATACCAAATCATGTATATATCTTGTTAGAAACTCATTCAATAATCATTCATTCAGTCTGGGATCCTCTCCATCATGAGATTTGAACTCTGCCTTTTATAAAGAGAAAAACCTAGGTTTTATACCTTCTCACACGAGGTATCCTGGAAAAATTGGTGCCAATGGGTTTGATGCCCATGCGAGAGAGACTTGGCTCGTAGTTGGACTTCCTGGGACCTTGACATAGAGACTCCTTGGCTGGATTATGCTAGAGAACTAGAAGAGGACGGAGAAAACCTGAGGGACTACAAAACGAAGAAGGGGGTCTCATCCCTTGTGTTGTGTAGGTTGATGGGGGGTGAGTGTAGGGGCGGGGACAATTGTGGAGAGCGTTTTTACACCAAAGGGATTGAGTAAGGAATTGGGAGTTCACCTCTTATGGATTGATAGCACTAGCTCTGGGGTGGCCTCTATGAAAGAAAAAGAAGACTTAACATAGGGCCTATGACTAGGAGGTACACCTTTGACTTGCAACGGGTTGGAGGACATTTATAAAGACAAGTTCCAAATGTGTTTAAATGCCATGGATGATAATTCTTTAATGTGTTTGTTTAAATTATTGTTAATGGAAATGTGTATGTGCATGGATTTATTGAGCATGGATGTCTGCATTCATGGCAAAAAATCTTGCATAATTTATAATGGGAAAATTTGGTTATTGATCTACTATATTTACTTGATTTTGTTGTTAAGATTAATGGTCTAGCAAGTCCATGGAATGGAAATTCGAGATTTAGTATCATGGACATAATTTATAAGTGGCTTTGGGTACCTTGCGGTATCCATAATGGAAAGAGGTTGTTGGCTATGTGACAAGATCTCTTCAACTTAATGTCCATCTTCTCTCAAAGTGTAGTCCAAAAGGCACTGAGAAACATGGCATCTATATTTAAGATGATACTTATTGGTATTCTAAAGTGCATCCATACCATATCAAAGAACATGTTTGCTAAGTTTTATCCCTTGATGGTCTTTTTAAGACATGAGAATACACATCTTACTAACTTGTCAACTACCACACATAGATAGTCAAGTACCTTCCTTGTTCTTCGCAAACCACCCATGAAATCCATGAAAATGCTCTTCCATGGTTTGGTAAGTATAGGTAAGGGATGATATCACCCTTTCCTTTTGTTATTGGGCTTGTTATTGCAACAAATCATGCTTCCTCCAATAAATTGAGCTACATATACTTGCATTCTAGGCCAATACACATACACCATGAAGCATTTCAAAATGATAGCATATTGGCTTACCTCTGTACATGAAGACCACTTCCATAACATATTCACCAACATTCATATTTTATATCTTATATTTTAATTAGGGATTGAGATCCCTATCTTTGTTGCTTCCCATGTTGACCTAGGAGTTGCTTTTGAATTCATGCATTATATTTATAATAGATGTACCCTTTTTTAGTCCCATAAGTCTATTTTTTTCAAAAGAAATATTAGAAAAAAACCATAGAGATACTTCGACTGCTACCTTCTGTACACCGAGAGTTGACACTACTGAAAGACCTACAAATATGACTACCTTGACTTCTCGACTCTGACTACTAACAGTTTGTGTTGTAAGTCTCTCATTCCAAAACTCACTTTCGCCATTAACGTCTTCCAAAACTCACTTTCGCCATTAACGTCTTGAATCGAAATCCCACTAAGCCACTACCCAAAGAAACATTTGAGCATTTTAGACAAAAGTTGGGAGTAATCTCCCTACAATAAATATATAGATGTCTTCTTTCTAAATTTTGATTTGTTTTCTTTTCCCTTTGTATATAATAATATTAATTATTACAATTATTAAATATTAAATATTAAATTTTTTTTTAATGTGTACGTCGACCCTTATAAATCTATTCCAAAATAATTCAAATTAAACATTATTCGACATGAAATTAATGATATACCACATACTACCGTGAATCTATTTTCCTAATCATTAATCATTTATTGTATATCAATAATAATGATTTTATTTTGCGATTTCTCACTTAAATCTCAATGAACTTGAAAGACACATGTGATGTCACCATAGAAACAAATTTAAACTTTATACTCATAAATATGAATACCCGTAAATGGTGACATGGAAATCGAAAGCAGGGTCCACTCACTTGAGAAAGATCCACGTGTCACATAAAAAATAAGTGTCGATGTGAAACTCCTATCACATAGGAGCTAAAAGCCAAGTCCATGAATAAGGTTAACGGTCACTAGTTTCTGCCGGCCAAAAAGCACGGTAAGAGGCGTCGTCCTGGCCGGGAAAAGTTAAAATTCAAAATGCCCGCTCACATCACTCAGCTTCGTATATATAGAATGAGCTCCCGAATTCTGGCTCTCCATCCTGTTTTCCGATTGGGATTTGCAGCGAGCATTGCCGAAATTATCAGCATAAATCGTCCTTTTTCGTCTCGATTCTCTTGCGTCCAATTTCTGCGTATACATATCCCTGAATACTGAAAAATCCTTGTGAAAATACTTCAATATCGAGCTCAGCAGGCTGCAGGGCTTTCAATCTTTTGAAACCAGGAGGAATTATTTTGAGGCAATGGAAGACCAAACGCCTACGAGGAATGGCACACGGAAAACGGAATTCGCCAGAAACGGTGCCCGTGCTACAAATTCAACGGCCAAAGAAGCCCTAGAAAGCAGCTCCTATGTCAAGAGAAACGGTGCGTCTTTCGTTCTCACGGCTCCCTCTGGCAGAATCACAACGACCAAAGCTAAAACAAAGCTTAGTTTTGATTCTTCAAATACCTCTGCTTTTGCTTCAAATCGGCCCAAAAGCCTAATATCTTCAAGGGAAAGCCCAAGATCTTCAAGGGAAAGCCTAATATCTTCAAAGGAAACCATAACAATTTCGAATTCTACCCCCAGGAAGCTCGAAAACACTGGCTGCGTGTCGTCTTTACAGGCGCTTCCACTGTCTAAGGGTGAAAATTCCGGTTCAAATTTTAAAAAGAGGCCCAAGGACGCCTTAAAATATTCAATTACATCTCCGGGGAAACTGGACAGGAACACTATTTTGAATTCTAGAGAAATTACATGCTCTGCTAGTGAAAATTCAAACCGGGCGGTGAATAATGAAGGAGAAACCCCAATTTCGAAGAAGAGACCTGGACATGAAGGTGAAATTCATGTTATTCATGAGAAATTGCCTCGAAGATCATCGACAGCTTGTGCTTCTCGGCAATCTTTCGGCGGGAGCAAGGTCACGCCCATCTCTAAGCAGAGAGGGCCGAAACTCTCCTTAGCTCCTAGCCGTCATCGTGCCGAAGCGGCTTCCAAATTGAAGGCCATGGAGAATGCAGAAATGCAGGCTTCTCGCTTAGCTCAGGCCAAAAAGGACCTCTGGTTGGATAGACAAGAACGAGCCTATTGTGCGTGGCTGAATTCAGTGCTTATACAGCCCATGCAAGAACCAGACCATTCAAACTCATCATCATTGACAGAAAACGGAGCAGGGAGCGCGATTGGTACTCCTTGTCGCGAACGGGATAGCTTCTTTGTGGGATCAGAAAATGAATGCTATTCGCATACACCAAACCATCCCAGGCGTAAGCTCTCCAGGGCTCCGTCTTATGATGGACCAAAAAGCATGGAAAAATTCAGGTCTGGATCTTCGCAATCAGCTGAGGCCTGTCTGCAGAATGTGTGCAGTGTATCCGATTTACGGCAAAGGCTCGGAATCTATCTACATGCTCCCGATCTTGAGGAGGTCCTCTCTACAATGATTAAACTCGCAAAGGTCAGCTGAGCTTCTCTGTGATTGTTGTCTTTTGAATTGCAAGATTACTTAAAAATCAAGGTGGTGAGTTGAGCTTCTCTGTGATTGTTGCCTTTGTGATGCCGTCTTTAATTGCAAGATTACTTAAAATCAAAGTGTCATATCCCTTGCCTTTGTGATGTCGTCTTAGTTGCAAGATTACTTCAAATCAAAGTGGCATATTCCTTGTTAAGGTATTGTCATATTCCTCGTAGATGATTGCTTACATGCAAATGTGACTATCTATCTTTTACAGTAAGCTGACTAGTGTTACTACAAACTCCTGCACTTTAGTGTAAATGATGATAGTACCCTTGATCTGCCCGATTAGTTTGTGGTTCTCCTTTCCTTGTGATTGTTGTATTTGTAATGCATTCTTAATTGCAACCCCACTTAAAACAAACCTTTTCGAGGATTTTATTCAGACAATCCATATCAATATGACTCACTTCCTGTAAAGGAGTCAGGACCAATGCGAGAGTACACATCTAATTGTGTTTCTATGGTTTGATACCATATAGCTCAGCAGTTAGATAGGAATTTAGGAACCATTGATCATTTATGCTGTTGCCCTTTGCACCATAGTTGAAGGTTTACGACAGGTTGAACTCAAGAATATTAGAGCAACAATATGTAAATGAACAACAATCTGAACTTAAGTCTTAGAATATTAGAGTAAATTGTTATTGACAAATTCCTACAGTTTAGAGCAAAAAATGATAATATGAATATCATAATACCCTTGAGGTGCCTCTGTGTTTAGTGGCTCTCCTTCCTGCCCTGTGATTTTAGTATTGTGGTGCCCTCTTGATTGCGAACGAACTTTAATCAAAGTGGCATATCCCTTGTCAAGGATTTTGTTCTGCATTAATTTGACTATCTCCTTGTCAAAAAAAAAATATGACTGGACAGGATTGCCTTCCCAATTGTGTTTCTACTGTTCGATACCATATAATTTACTAGTTAGATAGGAATAAAGTAACTATTGAGCATTGATGCTGTTGTTGTTCTTTGCATAATTTGTTACAGGATGAACTTAGAATATTAGAGAAACTAAAGCTTATCCAGAGGAATAGAGGTTTGACTTTTTTTGTTTGTTTTTGTTTTGAAAATTTGTACAGCATGTAGAAGATGGGCGGTTCAAGATGAAAGAAGAATGTCCAATATTAACAGACCTGGGTTTGAGGGAGAAAGCAGTTCAAGTCCTAATGAACTACAATCCTCAGTGGCTGCGAATTGGATTATACATTGTTCTTGGACATAATGCCCTTGTAACAAAAGAAAAACCTAGTATCTTATGTAATGGAAAATTTTCTGATGGGGTGAATGTGGAAGAAGGCTCAGAGTTCTTGAAGCTTGTCATCGAGAAATACTTTTTCACTCACGCTGGCCTATCCAAAAGTTATTCATCAAACAAGTTAGTGTTCTTCTGTGACATTGTATTTGAGTATTGTACAATAGGTATCAAAAAATCAAATTGCATCTTGTAGGATTAGAGTGCTAAATCAGTCACACCTCTGCGATGGCAGGTCAATTGATGGTCTTTATCGGCCAGGCTACTATGAAGCTTTGGGAAAAGTGATCTTAAAGAGGTTCTTTTTGTTTGTCTTGGCATTGGACAAGATAAAATGCCAGAGCACCCTTCCAATCAGATATGGAATTGATGGCCTTGATGGTGGATCTCCATTATTGTTTTGCCGAAACACAGCTGTAAAATCCAGTCGTCAAGCTTTGCAAGGTAAGATGGTTATCGATTTTTGAATTGGACTCTCTACATACTATGAAAGCTAATAAAGATTCCCTCATGATATTTTTGCACAGATTTCTTATCAGATGTGATGCATGGAGAAGGTGACTTGCTTAGTCGTCTTGCTACAGTAGGTTACCAAGTTTCACATGTTCAGGTTTGTAAATTGCTAAGTGGAAGACTATAGATGGGTTTATTCATTAAGTTATTTGCAGATGGCCTTTCCTTGTTAAAGCGCATTTATCAAATTTTGCTCAATAATTACTGTGTAATTTATCTAATAGCGTGTAGAATAGCAAGTTGAGTGACAAGTTGGATAAGAAGCTATTATTTTGGATTTTTTTAATGTATTGAATCATTGAGTGAGCTTCCATGATTATTGCAGACGCCACTTTCTGAATATGATTTTCGGGTGGCAAATTTGATTGAAAATCTTCGAGATGGGATTCATCTCTGTAGACTTGTTCAGATTCTATTGCGAGATACTTCTGTTCTTATGGTATGTGCTCATTATTGCATTTGTCTACTGATTGCCTTATGTCATTTATGTGCTTTAAGCATGAAAAAATGGCAGCAATGCTATTTACTATTTTGATTCTTAGTGTGGTTGTTTTTAAAAAAAACAGAGAGTCGTTGTACCTTGTGATTCTCACAAGAAGAACATACAAAACTGCAATGTTGCACTTCGTTATTTGCATGACGCTGGGGTGCCATTAATGGACGAGGAAGGTTATGATCTGACCCCAGAAGATGTGGTGTTAGGAGACAGGGAGAGGACACTATCTCTACTTTGGCATATATTTGTTCATTTGCAGGTTTGTTTAAATTCTTATTCTAAGAAGCATACTTAATTTATAATGTGAGCAAATAGTAACATGTTTAGCAGTATCATATAACAATATTTGTCTTGAAATGATATAAAATTGAAGTGCAAACTATTTTTTCCTTTGCTAACATTTTATTATCATAGCATATAACTTTTCCAAAAGTTTTAATTAGGCCAAATTCAAGGTACATCGTAGTGATCTAAGGAAGGCTTAAACGCCATAATCGCTAACACCTTAGCATCACCAAAACAGGAATGTTGGTCATAGATGTTTAACTCATTGAGAGTAAGCTTGGTGAAGCTCAAGGTGAAGTAAAGGGTGTTTGTATGTGTATAGACCATACATTTTTGTATTGTTTATTTAAAACATCAGTACAATCTACAAGAATCAGAAACAGGAAACGAGAAATAATAGGTATTGCATTATTTAAAATTAGGGCATTTAGGGTCCAATGTTGGCTAGAAACATTGGTCAACATCTATAGGGAACCTTAGGTGATGGGAAACTGATATGAAATGACTCAATGAGACAACAACAAAAACTTAGGGAATGGGAAAGAAAACATTAATGAAATCCCCTGGGAACATTACCTGCTGGAGGAGTTTTTTGGAAGATGCTTGGCCGTTGTTGGGAAGGTTTTTGTTTTCCTTAGGAAATGTACCTGCCAAAGTTTCTTTCTTTGGTATGGTTCTAAGATAAGAAGCTACCTCCTAGTCAAGAGAATCAGTCTTAGGACTCAATACAATACCATGAAGGTGAAATGCAGTGGAAATTGACTTGGTCCCATTTGCTCACTTTGGGAATCATTATAGAGTTCTGTGTCTTCCACAAAAAATAAGGAATAACCACCAAGAGTAGATTTTGTGTACAATCACTCATTGTGGTTTAATTACGATGAACCTTATAAAAGGATAACGTGTAGGGTGAGTTAAGCGAAAGGACATGTAGCATGCTTGACATTTAACATTCATGCACCGAGACTAGCGAGGTCCTCTACAGCCTAGTATGGGGGAGATGTTGTCACGTTCCTAATGTTATGCTACAAAAAATAAACTGATTAAAAAAATTCATGTCAGCTCATAAAATAAAACCAAAGAAAAAGTAGGTTCATAAAATAAAAATTTAAAACCAAATAAAAAGTTATTAAAAAAATCCATGTTGGCTTATAAAATAAAATATAAAAAGCATAGATCAACCTTAAACATGGATCTATCAAGCACGGAGAGGGATCAAATTTCTTGAGGTGTAAATGTTTTTTGGACGTGTAAAAAATTTAAGATTAAAAAGAATTACACCTCAAGAAATTGGATCCCTCTCAGTGCTTGATAGATCTGGGTTTAACATGGATCTATGCTGGTATTTGTCGTGAACAGTGCTGTATTATTTTACAATGTGATAATCCTTGAAATCTTTCTTCATGGCTCTATCTATAATCAATTTCCTGTGTACCAGATGGCCAGGATCCATGTTGTTTTATATTTGGAATCTTGATTCAGCCGGATCTGGCCTAGATTGATTTCCTGTTTGAAAATGCAGGAGGATCTGTTCAAACTATGTATCTGGCCTTCTGGATATGTAATTCATGTGGATCCTGCAGAAGGCATTATATGTCACAAAAATACCACTGTTATTGGAATCTCCTACTTCCACTTAATGATGAGGATAATTGAATACCACTAGACGGAAGATTATAAAATATTTTGGCCATCCTAAGATCTCTATGGGAAATTAGATGCTGCTTCTGTTTTGATTGCCATGCTCTCCTCTGCTTCTTCATACATCTATAGTATACATGGTTTTGGCTTGAAATAATAAAGTTGTGCCATTTACTCTGGCTCTTGAATTTTTAAAGTTGTGCCATTTACTCTGGCTCTTGAAAGTTGTGCCACTTGCACTGGCTACTGTGTCTAGACTCTTAGAGTTGTGACACAACAAACATGCAGATTTAAAGGCACAAGTGTTACTTCAACGCCCTTATGTTGCATCGTAATGTTTAGGATTCTGCAGCGGGAGCTATATAATCATTGTGCACAAATAAAGATGGCAATACAGTGTGCATGCCTGTTTGCATTCCCATCTTAACGAGATTGAATTAAAATTTAATACTGTATTGAAACAAGGAAACATCACGACTGGTAATAAGATGAACCTCTGTTGAACATTATAAATTCTTTTTTAAGCACAGTACTTAGCAAGTAGCCGACTACTTGTTGAGATGATTAGGCAATCAATGTATGCAGAACTCTTCTCTTGAGTTGTAACATACATGGTTCTCCTGATAACTATATACAGTCCATTGCCTTTTTGGTTCTTGGAACATATGGATTTATTGTCTATAGAATATTTGTATACAAACAACATGAGGACTTCAGGTCTTTTCCTACGTATTTTAATGTGTTGTTTGAGCATAGATCATAGTTCACTCCCTATTTTGTGCATAATTGTAGCGTGGTGTCTAGTTCTGTGACGAATCTCAATCTTTTGTTCAGGTACCTTTATTGATCAGGAAAGAGCAACTTAGTGAGGAAATCACCAAAATCAAGGGACCTGAAGATCCAAATATGGTATTTTTCGTTACATATTTGGTTTGATTTAATTTAATTTTTATCAGTAATAATTAATTTAGGATTTCTCCTGATAACTATACATAGTCCATTGCCTTTTTGGTTCTTGGAACATATGGATTTATTGTCTATAGAATATTTGTATACAAATAACATGAGGACTTCAGGTCTTTTTCCTACGTATTTTATTGTGTTGTTTCTAACATAGATCACTGTTCACTCCTTATTTTGTGCATAATCATAGTGTGGTGTATAGTTCTGTGATGAATCTCAATCTTTTGTTCAGATACCTTTATTGATCAGGAAAGAGCAACTTAATGAGGAAATCACCAAAATCAGTGGACCTGAAGATTCAAATATGGTATTTATTGTTACATATTTCGTTTGATTTAATTTAATTTTTATCAGTATATAGTTATAATTAATTTAGGAGTCTGCTTGTGTACTGTAATTTAGTCATATTGGTTGCATCACATTTAATTACATTTTAGTCAGTTATGTTTCTTTTGAAGCAGGTTAGGTCTTTAAGTGATGCCCCTACAATGATCGAGATGATGCTGAAATGGATTCAGGTTTTTGGAAAAAATTGTTTGGACATCTCAATTATTTACTGTTTTCATTGAACGTCAGGGTTACTAGGTGAAGAAAAAGCTTGGGATGGGTTTGAATTAGCTGTTAGTTGGGTTTGGTTATTATTTGAGAAGACTATGAAGAACCTGAAAATACTGAAGATTTTATTTGCTAATTTCTGGTATTGATCTTTGAATTCCAGGCAATTTGTGCAACATATGGGAAGCATGTAGACAATTTTAAATCATCGTTTGCTGATGGAGAACCCTTTTTCTACCTTGTAGACTTCTACTTACGGGGATATATGCCTGGTTCTAATTATCTGAAGGTAAAGATTATAGATTGAAATTTGAGACTGATAGTAATGCTTGTGAGATTATCCATGATTCACTAATCATTTAAAAGAGTGGTAAAAGAATACCATTGCTTAATCTTTTGGTAAATTATATGTTTGATCCTAGAAACAATCTCACACAAGCATTTATTTTCTACTTTTTTCTGTGGACTTTATGATGCTTAAAACAGAAGTTAATAGACTATTTGCTTTCTATGGTTTTAGGAACAAAAGGTGAATAATGTTCTCACATTACATGATTTATTTTTGTTGTTTGGACTTTCTCTGAAATAGGCATCCCTAAAGGGAATTATGAAACCCCCACCACTTAAAATAGTTGTCATACTGCCTCCTCTCCAGCCATGGATTTATTTTTGTTGTTTTGCTCACCGTAGGGTCTTCTTTGTAAAGCTTTGGTATGGATCCACTGACTTTTCCTTCACAGAATGTTCCATCTGGGTTGTCCAATTCTATTACACCAATTGATGGTCTAATACACTTGAGTCCCTTCACAGAATGTTCCATCTGGGTTGTCCAATTCTATTAGACAATTGATGGTCTAATACACTTTAGTCTGTTTTTCAGATATCAATTTTACTTTTTGCCATATGTAAGCATCAGTGTTTGTTCTTTAATCTACACTTGTCTCAAAAAAGTATCATAGCAATCTTTTCGTTGTCTTTGTTCTCTTGCAATTTCCTACTATGTGCACCCTTCGTGTTCATCTGTGACAATTTCTCTAGTCTGTATTGTAGGCTTTTCTGATTTGTTAAATTGTTTTGTGCCACTCTCCAACTTTGAACCTCACTCGGGGGGCACAAATGGCTTTTGTCCATAATTCTATTGAAAGGGCATATGTTCTGGGGTCACCTCACTTAGGTTCTAATAGTCTACAAAACTGTTGGTAGTTTCTTTGGCTAAACCTTTTGACTGGGTCCATAAGTCATACATCATATATGGTATTTCCAATTTTCCACCAAAATTTCTTTTGATGCCTTAGCATGCATATTTTCCCTTGAATAATATGGGGTACATCAACATGCGATGAACAAGCATAAGGTTCTTTGAAAATTTTTATGCTGTGATTTAGCCACTTCTATAACTATCATCTCATACTTAACTGCTTAAACATGTGATGAGAACCATATTCTTCTTTGATAAAATTTGACATGATTTACAAGGTGGCCACTTTTATCTCCTTGTAATCTCAACAAATACATGTATCTTGTCATAATGCCTGTTAAAACTTAAAATTACAAGAGGAAAGAGAGATGGTTGAAGAAAGAAATTCAATACTTGATTGATGCTCTTATGAATCATGAAGTGAACACACAAAGGTGACAATGCCTTGTACTTAGCTCCTTATGCAGTAGTTTTTCGAACAACTAGCCGAGTCACTAATATAATAATTACTAATGTAATTACTAATTACAGCATCATCACAAAAACAATTTTTCTATTGATGATAGTCTAAACTACTAAAGGAAAAAATGGACTACAAGACAGAGTATAACAGCAACTAATTTGGGGCTAAAGGCTTGTTTGCTATGTTTACTTGGAGTTGTTTTGGAAAGCATTTTAAGTTTTTGGTCTGAGTTAGTCTTCGACAGATTCATATACTGGATGCTTTGTTTAGGATGCTCAAGTTATAGATCCTTTGGAGCTGGTGGTGACTTCTGAAACTGAGGCTTCTACTCCCAAATATAATCTAGTACAAGATGTGATTAAGCGGCTGTATAATATTCCAGAGGTAAGTGCGTACTCTGTTTCTGATAGGTAACATCAAATGCTTTGATTATTAATTCTGAGTCCTGACAGATGATTTTTTGACAGTTCATACAGATAACTGATTTCTTTGAAGGGGATCCATCATGTAATGAACGTAATGTCATCATTATGTTGGCATTCCTTTTTCCCCGCCTTCTTGAAGGAAAATCAATGGTATAAAATTATTTTTCGTCTCTGCTCTTGTTTGTGTTTGATACAAATTTCAAATGTCTTAATTTAACTTCCCCATTCATTTTTTTAGTTTGGGAGTCTGCCATCTACTATACAAAATGGTATGGGTTCTAACAATGCTGAAAAGACAGTGCCAATTGAACATACCAAACAAAAGCATTGCATATCACAAGGTGATTATCAATATTTTTTTGTTTTCCAAATTTTAGTTTTTGAATTTTATTATTTTCAATTCTGCTGTTATACTTGTTTATTAATATTTATTCATGACTAAGCAGAACAAATGGCAGCTATCAAAATTCAGTCAATATATAGATCATTCATTCAAAGGCAGCATTATCTAAGACTTAAACTGGGTCAAAGTGAAGCAACAAAACAATTATCTTATACGCAAGCCCAAGGTATGCAATAATTGTAGATTTGGTGCACTATCCTATTATGTTTTATCTTTCATTTTTTCAAATGTTCCATAGATGGCTTTTCTTTGGACATAATGTCTGTTGGTATTTTAATACATGCTTATCTTAACAAGAGAGAGAGGAGGAATCTTTTATTAATTGAGAAGATTCATTCAATACATCACCATAAGCTTTCTCTTATAGAAGTGATAAGTTATTTAACTATTTTCTCAGGTAAACTTGTTCAAAATTTGGTCATTGATATTTATTGTGATCCGCTAACATTAGGACTCCTAGCAACATTTTAGTATTACCACTCCACCACCCCCTTTTTTTAATAAAATGCTTCATATTTCATTAATATACTTGAAATTTACATTTTTCATAAAAGGGGCTGCAGGGAAGCGGCCACAAATTGGATCTGACATGCATGAAAACCTAGTTATTCAAAATCAGTGTTCCATGGAGATGCATCTTGCAAGCTTAGGGGCATCCCCCTTGCACTCCCCATGCCCTCCAAATGGGGGATTGGGGGGGAAGTCTTGGAGAAATGTTTCGCCCCCCCACTCCCCCAAGTTGTTTTGCATTATTTTTACTTTTTACAGTCTCTACTTGTTACTATTTAGTATTTAGTGTTTAGTATTTACATTGCACAATGATGAATATATATCAAATGAATTATTATTTGTTAGGGATTTTTATAATTTTAGAAACATCCCTTGCGCCCCATGAATTTCCCCAAATTTTGGGCGGTGTCTCGACATGTCCTTAATGTGCGTTGCCCCACTCCTGCGTCGTAGAAGCATGGGGGGGCATTGGTTAAAATCAGCCATGGAGGGCTATCAAAATTATGAGTCATAATGTGCCACAATCCAATGTAGAAAGCAATAAATTACAAGAAGGGTCAATCAATTAGGGAAAATTGTAATATAATGATGTATTGTTGATGAGTGTGCATCCAAGAGGAGGGTCTTTATACTTTGAGGGGAGGCTCCTATCCTTCGACTATGGGATCTAGATCACCACTATAGGCTTCCATCCATTGTTGACCTACTTGGGTTCTTTAGGATGATTTGGTTGGGAGATGACCAAAGGAACAATAGGAAATTTGTCAAACTAGGGAGGGTTAGGCCCTCTTGTTGGAAGGTAGCTTAATAGTGAGTGTAATACCAAGTGCAACGTGGGGGTGGGAATGAAATACCACCCTACCACACACCCTAATAACAAGGAGAAAAAGGATGGTGTGGAGTCTCGACTCAGTTTTAGGAAAAAGCAAGAAAACATAAGGGAAGGGAAGACATGACCAAAGAGAGTCTGAGAGCCACTAGCTTAATTATAGTTTTGAATATGGATTATGTCAGTCACTGTAATCCTAGGGTCCCAAATCAATCTGAGAATTGTAGAGGTCAAAATGCATCCATCGCTACCTTGCATAGTATCGACACAAGGAGCATCATGTAGACTCCCAAGTAACACCATCAGTAAACACTGTATCCATCCCTCATAAGGTCTTCCACTTGGACCCAATGCAAACTTGTGCATATTTCATCCCAAATATCTAAAGGCTCTTGTGGGACTATACCCTTGGCTTGGAATGTCTTCCCAAGAATCGCCCACTCAACAGGACACCAACTCTTAATCTCTCTCCAATCCAACCCCTGAAAAGTACCTTGTTCCATAAGAACCATCACAAGGAATAACCCGACCAAGCTGACATTCTACCCTTCTGATTTTGACCTCCCAGATGCCCTAGTGAATTGATCTCCCAGTTTGCTGCTCACGCCCCCACAACCCTGTAAACTACTACTAGTTGCCCTGGATGGACAATTTGATAGCTGATAATTACCCAATGCAGTAGAGTGATCCTATTAGTGAGGATGCAGGTCACATGCGGAAGAAATATAGTGATCCAGAGTCCTGGTGAATGACTAGGGTTTTCCCAGCTAAATGCCCCCAGTTGTATGGATGAATTTGCAATAACCTTCGGACTTATAATAGAATATTGAATAATGATGAATGCAATAGATACGGTGACAAACCTGGATGGTGTATCGTGAAGGAGACTAGGGCATATGTCTCACTGCCGAAATCCTGTTAGCTGAAGACGTTGTCTCCAACACCAACTGCTGTGGCCGCATGCTGTGTTGCTTCTCAAGAGCTCCAAAATAATAATAATCCAAAAGTAAAGTCTCCATTCACTTTATTTTTCTTTTATAACTTTCAACTGCGAAAACCCTAACTTTTTACCTAATTAGGTCACTTTAACTTCTAATTTGCAGTTGACTTGCATGCATGCGCATGGAGAATTAATTGCGTGCATGCATCATTAAATAATGCTTAGATGTCATGTCACTTTTAGGGTTTGCATGCATGTCACTTTTGGGAACATTACAACTACCATAAAATTATCAATGAAAGTATTGAATTGAGACACCTAAGTTCCCTCATGGGGATTATAAGTCCTTTTCCCTATTTATGATCAAACCTTCCTTGAGGTTGTAGGGTAGAATTGTCCAAGGTATGAATGGAACTATGCCAATGAAGATGCCCTAGGATGAAGCGACAAGCCTTCAAGGTTGGACCCAAGCTAATCACAAGAGATCCTTATCTTGGTTTTGGAGATTATAGGTGCATGTTGACCAAGAGAATGGGAGACGTGGATGAGAGCTAGAGATGCATCACAAATCTAAGTGTATATATGCTAAATAGGGTTTCAAAGATAGGTTGTTGAAAGAGACCCTACAAAGAGGAATATAAAGGTATAAATAGGTAGAGGATTGACCTCAAGGTGTTGGTTGCATTACTTTAGTTGTTTGAGGGCTCAAGTCGTACATTGTGGTTTGTCTCCATATTGGGGGTTCTTTAAGATTGTGTCATGGTTTTAATGCTAATTGCCCCTCTATTTTGCTAGTTGTGGAACACATGCATGATACCCCTTTTAGAAGTTTGTAATATGTTTTTTGCCATTAGGTCAAGAAGGGTTAATGGAAGTTTCACTCATTTGATGCCATAAATAGAACCAAAATAGATTTGGTTCTAAATACATCATTTATTGTAAATAGACAGTTCCTTAGTCTATTGTCTAAGGTGGAGTTCAATGCCCATTCCTTGTGCCAGGAAGTTTTGTAATAGGTAATGATTGGTATCCCTACTTTGTAACAGGAAATGGTTGCTTCCATAGGCCCTGTGGATGGAATTGTTGTTGGTTTTCGTAGGCTCCCCAATTGCTTTAGTTTATAGATATCTCCATTTATTGACATCTCCCTTTTAGGTACTCTTTGGATGCTACAATTCACCTTATATTATCTAAGCGAGACTTGAACTAGGCGATTAGAGAGGATATATAGGCAATACATCCATTTGGCTTGAATCACTCTCCTTGAGGGATTTATCTCTAAGATGGGTTTTCATTTCTAACACTCACATGGTTGAGAGATGGTCATATTGTTAGACATGAATACATGGGCATACATTGCATGTATGACCAGAGGGTAGTGAATTTCATCGAGTGTCAGGTCAAGGCAAATCACCACATTCCAAACCCCATATGTTCCATCTATTATTAGATCAGAGGGTGCTTCTAGTGCCTCTACTAGGACTTGAAAGTTCCCCCCTTGACCTTTTGCTATTCAAATTCCCAGACCATAGACGGCCTGCATCTTTGCTTCAGGGAGATGTTAGGGCACAGATCCTAGACCTTGCATGGTCCTTCTCAACTAGATCCCATCAGGAGGATCATCTCCTTCTTCCTTTTTGTCTGTTATGAACAAACCTGTTTGATAACTGTAAAACATCCAACCCAAATAGGATATGGGAAGGAAATACATATAGGATAATTAAAGGATATTTTTGAATAATATGAGTGATGATTTAGACTACTCGTGCTGGTATAAATATCATTGACTTGTTATGAGGGTGAACACTTAAAACTATTTCAATATTATTGTTATGATTATAATGTAGATTTATGTACATTACATATCATCGCCCTTAAAGGATGCTTTGTCCTCAAAGCATAGTTAGTAGAGGGGTACATCGATGTTTTAACTTTCTCCATTGATGTTGTTTGTTGAGGAAACAAGAAGGTGAGATCTTTTAAGGTCTGAACAATACCTTTCTATTCAAAAGGGGTCAATCCACTCTAAGTTGACTCTCTTCACCACTGTATGGTGAGACATTTGATTGCATGCAGTATGCCTTTGGAAAAAAGTTGAATTAGTGCCCCAAGTAGTGACATTGTAACACCAAAAGGGAGCTGTGATTTCAATTTACAATACCACCATACAAAGGGGTAGGGATATCAGTATATACAGATAAGACAAAGATAGTAGTGTTCTTGTTCAAGAGAAGATCGAAACAAAATCAAATAGGCTTATGAGGAGAACCATTGAAAGCCACCCAAACTACACATCTCTGGGGTTGGATTCCATTGAAAGACTGAGTTCGGACAAGTGCACAAGGAACATGCTTGAAGTGCACTGGAAAGCAGCCATTTTATTCCAATAGGTGCAGGACAACAAATATAGGGAATGGGGACATGATATGCACTGTTCAACCTCAATGCACAGATGCAATGTATGGGAACGTAGTGTGACTAAAACCAAGTAAAGCTTGCTAGAGAGTATAAAAGCACATGATACCAAGCTTTTTGAGAGTGAAACATAACACTCCAGTCTCCCTATGATATTCTGAAGGCCAAAACACCACTCTATCCAATAGAAATAAAAGCACTGAGAAATTTGCTGCTATATATACAAATAGTAGAAACCATGGACAACAATTGAATACCAACAAAAAATCATTGAAGAGATCTTAAGTTGAAGGAAGAATAAATTGAACTTGTAATGTGGACAATGGCTTGAAGTGTGGGATATAAATTATAATAGAGGATAATTGCTTGGTGGATGGGAAGGAGCTAAATAGTAAAAACAAATTTACAAGAATGCTATAGGATGGATAGGTGGATGAAAATCACCAAGATGAAGCAGCAATACTACATGGAATAGTTGAGTGTACAATGGGAGATAACAGCCCGAGACTACATGATGCTCAATATCTCTTGATGGGAAAAGTGACTAATAACCCAACTGAGAGAACATGTCAGATGTGTGGGAAAGAAGTTGAAACAAAGCAAAATATTCCTGATGAGTTGCAAGGTTTATACCCACATCATATAGAGGTCAAAAGTCCAGATCAGTAACTGGGATACAACTTTCCAAGAAGAGACAGTGGGGGCAACAGTGAACATGGTCGCCAGGTTGATGCAGGAAAGATACAAGATCCAAAGATTTGTGGCAGAACGACGAGCCACTAGGCAAAGTGGTATATGAGGCAACCTCCAAGAGAGTCCAATAGCTCTTCACACCATGTTCATGGATCATGCTCTTGCTCCATCTGACTCTTTTGATTCTGTAAATGGTTTTTGTTGAACATTAGATATTTGATTTTTTGATTTTGTATTTGGTTTGCTTCATATGTAAGCTTCTTCGTCCCATAGGTCAACTTGGCCTTGTGGATGGTTTAATAATTCAATCTTATCTATATGACCTCACTCTGCTTCTAGTTCCAGCATACGTTGACATCTGTATTGTATGCTTGGCATGGATTTGTAGTTGCACTGCTTATTTTTGTGTTAGGAGTTGTTTTTGCACCCTCATTCTGTATTCACATTGGTTGTACATTTGAGTCCCATTGACTAAATTTGTGGTCATTAATAAAATTATATTATCTTATCACATCTCATAACATGAGAGAGAACTACAATGAGTGAATCAGTACAAATTTTCTTTTCTAGATCAAGTGATACTTATTTGACGACCTCCTTAACTAACCTTTATTTTATGTTGGGTCATTAACTTTTTATTGTGAACCCACTAGCATTAGAACTCCTGACAAAACTTTATTGAATGTTACCATGACAAAATTTGTTTCCTGACCTCTTTCATTGAAATCCTTGTGTTTACAGAAAAGGCAGTTATCCAGATTCAATCATGGCATAGAGCTTTGACTGAAAGACGGCGATTCCTCAGGATTAAAGCAGCTGCTATACATATACAAAGTGCTGCAAGAGCTTGGCTCTCAGCCAAGAAACTTCAAGATTCTTTTGCACTCTCTGTAGTTCAGGAAAGAAGACAAGGTGACATACTTTTATTCATTAAATTTGATTGTGTAGAGGTATTTCTTATGTTTTCCTATTAAAATTTTAGTTTATCTTCTTTCTGTCATTTCCTGAGTTGTGTGCAAACTAGCAGAAAAGGCCGCTACAAGAATACAATCTGTGTACAGAGCTTTTATGAAAAGAAAGCAGTTTCTGAAGCTTAAAGAAGTTGATTCAGACATGCAGAGTGTTAAAAACTCTTGGCCGCCACACCAGTGCCAAAATGGAAATGCCCACTATTTAAGCACATGCTTTGATTTACAAAAAAACAGGGAAGGTAATCTTGGAAAACCGTGTCTAAGACTCTAAAGTTTGTGGTTATAGTTTTATATTTTCTGTTGTTTCTATAGAGTTTGATGCATCATTAAATGCAATGTTTCCATTTTACGGGTGTTTTTAGTTTTTCTTTGGGTTGCCACTAGGCATTAATATCTTCCAACGTATATCAATCTCCTGCATCACATATTTTCTAAATGCCCATAAATTTCCAGAGGCTGCAACTGTTATTCAAACCCACTACAGAAGATTTGCTCAAAGGCTTCAGTTTCTGAAGATGAAATCAGCTGTTTCACTTTTACAATGTACTATAAGAGCTTCGCTTGCAGCAAGGCACCCCGGAGAAACTGGATTTTTGAGCACATACTCTAGAGTTAAAGATGTGAGGAAAGGTAATATATCAAGTGTTGCTTTATTTCTTTTATTGATCTCTTTTTGGTATTTAGGTGTCTTGGTACCTCAAATTCATCAATTATTTCTTCTGCTGTGACATCTGTGATTGGCAGAAGAGGCTTCCACTGTTATTCAATCTCATTACAGAGGTCTGATTAAAAGAAGGCAGTTTCGGAAAAGTAAAGCAGCTATTGAAGCTACTCAGAAGAAACAAAATGGGCTTCATTTCAGTACATTTTGTACAAACAAAGAGAGCATTGAGACAAATACAAGCAATCCTGACACAGTGCATATCATGAAGGTGCGGGCTGCGGCAATAGTAATTCAGAGCCATATACGAGGATGGTTGCAGAGGTCTAGATATGCTTTGTTAGTTGCCAATGCTCGGAAGATTCAGTTGAAATATAGGGAATACAAGCATTATATGAATAAAATTAAGGCAGCTGTCAAGATCCAATGTACATGGAAAAGAGCACTGAGTCGGTCAAAATTTTCTAGTTTAAGGTATTCTGCAATCAAGATCCAGAGCTATTGGCGTGGTTACTTGGCCATAAGCCAATTTAATAAACAAAAGGCCGCTGCTACTATGATTCAGAGTTGGTATCGCAGTTTTAAATGTCATAACCAGTACAAATTATGTAGGGAGGCTTCGATCAAAATACAGAGTGCTATTAGAGGAAGACTAGTGTTACAATCCTATATGAAGTATAAAGACTCTGCATGCAAAGTGCAACGTTGTTTCCGAGGTTGGCTTGTTAGAAAAGAATTTCAGCAACGCATCAAGGTTGATGCTTACAACAAAAATTTACTCAGCAGGAATCAAACCAACGAGGACTCTGAACTCAACCATTCAGCTACAGTAATACAGGCAGCTTTTAGGGGCTGGAAGGAGAGGCAAAGATACAAAATGAAGCTTAGAATGGTAAATCTTAAAACCCTTTCTACAAGATGTAACTTACTGTACCTAGTTGAAGATATTTATAATACTAGTTGTTTTTCCAGGTAGTTCGGGTTCAAGCCATCTTTCGGGGGGTTCAAGTGCGACGAAATTTATTACAGAACGATGTGGCAGGGTGCAAATATGCAGATGCTCAATTGTTTTCTAAATCTGCACCGCAAAAAACAGCTATTGAAGCTGCAATAACTATTCAGAGATTTTATCGTGGCTATGTGGCCCGTTCCATGTCTTCCAGGGAGACAAGAGAACAAATTATCAAGGCACCGGATATTATGGTTTCACAAGTATTTGCTAGAGCTCAGCATGCTAATCATGATCTGTTCTATGACGTATGCATTTCGAATACAAAGAAAGCACGCCTGGAACACATTCTTAATAAATACATTGGATTTGTCAAACAAAGGCGATATTTTCTTAAAGTAAGGCATTCTGTTCTAAAATTGCAAAACTGGTGGAGAAAAGTTTTAGCACTTAGGTCACATTCGGCTATTGTTATTCAGTCCCATTTTCGTGGCTGGCTTACCAGAAAGTTGTTTAGAAGGGCAATGTCTAATGTCGTACTCATCCAAGTAAGGACATTTTTATGATTATTGGATGCATGGCTTATTATTCATTTCATCTTTTCTTTATTTAGAGGAAGTTTTACAATATCATCGTATGATTACATCAAAACGGTCCATGACTTTCCCAATGCTGCAGGCACGTTGGAGAGGCTTGTTAGTAAGAAAAAATCAAGTTGACACAAGACAACAACTTTCCAACCTGCGTTTTCGAATTAAAAACTCTGCAGTTAACGTGGATGACAGGCTACGGCTTGAGAACCGTGTTACAGAGGCACTGGAGGTGCTGTTGAATCATAAGACTGTCAGTGGTATTCTTCACACATGTGCAACATTAGGTAAAATTTAATTTTGATTCTTGATATTCCATATAAAGAACACGAATAAACATAAGGTAAAAGTTAATTTTGGATGTTGATATTCCACATAAAGAACACCAATAAACATTAGGTAAAAGTTAATTTTGAATGTTCATATCCACATAAAAACATGAATAAAAATGGTTACTATTGAATTCATTTTCTATTTTGTGAACAGATGTTGCAACACAACATTCCAAAAGGTGTTGCGAACGCCTCGTGGCTGCTGGGGCCATCGATAAGCTGTTTCAGCTTATTCACTCGACCAATCGCAGTGCACCACATGAAGAGGTCTTGAAGCATGCACTGTCTGTATTGTCCAACATTGCTTACTATCCAGAACTAGCTCAACTTGTGGTGCATACCCCTGGTTCAATTAATAGAATTGCTGAACAACTTTTGAGGTTAGTTTTGTATCAACAATGTGATCATTTTCTCATAGTTTCACAGGCATAATATATTACAAGTGGTGCACGCACAGATACAAACATCATTGCATTCTTCTCTGGATTATTAGTTTAGATGTGATTATAATTCTTGGATGGGAAGAATAAACTGGTTTTCATATTATTAGCAACTATGCCATATTGCCCATTTAAAACGTTACTGCTCTGCAACTGCATTTGGTTGAGGGAAGGGACTTCCCTATGATCCAATTTGTTTATTTTATGTTCTTGAACCATTGCTATAAATTTGATGTGTGAGTATGTATCAATCCTGCAGAAACAAGGATGAAGGTTTTTCTAAGGCTGCGGAAGTTTTGAAGAAACTTTGTGCAGTGAAGGATGGAGTTGATGCTGTTCGGAAATTGCCTTATATCATTCGCAGGCTGAACGATCTGGCTCAAAATTTGGAAAGAAAAGTTGAACTTGAACGGAGGTACTAGCAAATTTGATGACAGTTTTTCTCTATTCTTCCATGATGGCGAGTGTTAGATAAATTCACTGGCATGTAATTGATTTGTTCCACATTGATTTGTAACTGAAGGGGATAAACTCCAAATACCTGTTTTTAAATTTATGCAGAAACTCAGCAAGGCTTCCACGGAATGCATCAGATGCAACAAGGAAGGCAGGAGAAAGAAGATTGAGGGAAACTGTTTCACAGCACCGGTCAATAATTCATCTGTTGCAATGCATCACTGGTGAATCTAGTCGAAGACAATCAGAGGTTCACAAGTTCACCCCTCGCTCTGATCATGTGCTGAAAAGGGCAAGTGGAGGATCTACTGAACCGTCAAGACGTGATAACAAAAGACGTCTCCCATTTCAAGACTTTTCTAACAAATAGTCTTGCTGTATTTTATGTTGCGGAGGGTTGTAAATCTAGACTGTATTTTAGGTGATGTGCATTATGTATTTGTACCACTGAATTAGGATACCTCTCTACAATCCAGTCAAGCAGACGACTGTATACAAGGCAGTTAGTTCAGAGTAAAATCTTCTCTGGATTTTCTTGTATTATTAATTTTAGTTCATTAGACTGCGTTTGCGTCGACACCTTATTACGACGATTCATACCGTTCCAGCCATAGGAATGGAATTTGTTTAGCATAACAAGTGCATCGAAGATATCATGTGTGCTCTCTTGAGTCCATCTTGGTTTTCAAGTTGGTTTAAACTTCAAAGTGACACTGCCTTGGGTTGGGGAAAAGGCTTGCAACCCCTTGTCTGAGATGTGCTCGTTTTATGGTCTGAAAGGAGTATTTTCAGTTTTTGAAAGTTCACACATTTGATGAATATGGTGACTTGTAAAGTAAACTAGCCTTCAAATATAAATCTCTAGACATTGTTTGTTGCGTTAGGAAAGAGTCAAATTTTAATGTGTCGGTGACTCGGTAGTTCTGTATATACAGTGGAAAAGCACTCAGAGGGATCTGATACGATTCAATTTTATGCAAAGGTCAATTCATTCTGTTTCAGTTACCATTTTTGTGAGTAAATGTGTTTGAGTGCGTCTGGCACCTTGTGATAGTCACATGTGCACTTTCATATATTTATCAAACTTATGATCACATGCCAGAAGACCAGACGTTGGGGAATTCACTGAAATGACCCATTTTTATTGCGAATTCTCGTCCATTAACTGCACAAGGATAAAATTTAATTGCAAGAAAAATTCAAAGTATGCAAATAACAAGTCCTTCCTGGTGAGTTTGTTGGAGGTATAACTTGAGGTTTATTGTTACGTATCCCGCCAGAATGGATCATCTATACTCTTTGCAACATTGTACAATGGATCATCTATACTCTTTGCAAATTATTAAATTGTTAGAGAAAATTCATTTATTGTAATGAGAATGGCAAAAATATGTGCTAATTCATGTATAAAGTATAATTCAAGTATAATTCAAATGCACATGTATTAGGGAGGCATGTGAAAGAGCTATTGGAAGTGGAATGTTATTCGATTATAAATGTACTTTGTGTTTATGATAGATTATGAATGTGCATTATCGCTACTTTTATTCGATTAGAAGGAATTGCATTGAAGAAGATTGCTTGCATTGTAAAGACCAAGGCCCTCTAATACCATGTTGGTTGTGCCAGATTTGAACGCTTGTTAGCTTTGTTATCGCTCAAATTAGCATCCCTTTGCATATCAAGGCAATGCACACCTAATGCTAGTGAAGGTAATCTCATGACATAGTTAAACCCTATCAACACTTTGGGTAACTCCAAAACCCATAGGGACTCCACCTTTATGAGTGAAAGATACCTACAACCACCAACAAGACACAAATACCTTCCACGAAACCTTAATAGCTATAATAAGTGCTTATTGGAGTCAAACAATATTAAATATAGACACAAGAATCACATAGAAATGGAGTTATTCACTTTATCAAATAAAATTATGCTTTTTTGAGGCAATGCCACACTTCTTAAGGCACTCACTCCAAAAGAGTGTGCCCTCGAGGGAAAGAGGATAATTGGACTAGGGCAAACTTGGAGGATATGCTAGAAACACTAAACACCCTCCAATTCATGAATTACAAGGGTTTCATGGATCCCAATGCATTTGTTTAAATGAGGATGCCCTCTAGGGTTTGCGGCTAAAAAACCCTAGGGAAATTTTTTAGGGTGGACAAAAAAAAACAAATTCATGACAATTTTAGGATTTATTTAGATTTTTAAGGATTTTTTAGTGAATATTTCTATGCATAAAATAAAATAAAATATGTAAAGTTTGATGAAAACTAAGGGAGTTGAAGGATAGGATATTAGATTCTTGTCTCAAGCCCTAGGACCTTGAAAGATCAAGGCTAATGCCCCTCCCCCTTAATATGGTTTCCAATGATTGCAACTAGGGCAAAGCTAGCAACCTCTAGGGTTAGGTAGCAAAACCCTCATTAGAGAAAATAAAGAATTCCAAGGCCCAATAGAACAATGGAGAGCTCCTTGGTAGGAAGGTCTCTTTAAGCAAGTAGACAAAATGCTAGCACACATACCCTACCTTAGTCCAAAGCACTTCAAGAATGATGTCAAATTAATGATAGGAAAAAACTTACCACCAGTATTCAAGAATTAGAAAATAGATGCACCTTAGTTCACACTTGAGCACGAGTTATCACAACTATTCTTAGCATCCACTTAGCATGTGACTATCAAACCCTAGAAATTCTTTCATTCATCTTTAATGCAAGAGAAAAAGACATCCTAAGAGAGTGTGCACTATCTCAAGAATTTCGATATACCAGTCGGGAAAAAACGAACCCTCTTTTGTTTTGTCTCACTCCTAAATTGCTTTGCTTTTAAAGAATTATCACTTCAATAGTAACGATACCACTTAGATACCACTTAGCTATATGATTTATGGTGGGGATTAAGGATTCTTAGCTAAGCAACATGGATTTTGTTTATTTCACTACCAAAAGAGGGAAAAGACCTAAAATTGTAAATGTTGTAGCAGGCCTGGATACCACTTAGTTATATGATTTATGGTAGGGATTAAGGATCCTTATCTAAGCAACATGGATTTTGTTTATTTCACTACCAAAAGAGGGAGAAGAACTAAAATTGTAAATGTTGTAGGATCCTTATTAACTTTTTAAAATTTAAAATTTAAAAATTATTTTTTAAAAATTTTCAATTTTCAATTTATTTTTTCAAATTTTAATGCATATTTAACTTAATATTTCTATTAATGCTGATTAATGTCTACCAATGACATTTTAATCTTGTGTATTAATTAATTAAATTATATAAAATTTAAGGTTGGAAATCTTAACCACCATACTTTTCCATATGTTTTTTCTAACCAAGATTGACATTTAATGCTATCGTGTAATGACACTTGTAATCTTTTTCCATTTCCACCAGTGATACAATAGGGTTTGATGCATGCTATGTAAATAAAATTAAAAAAGTAAATAAAAATCAACATATATTTATCTTAAACGTGGATCTATCAAGTATGGAGAAAGATCAAATTTATCGAGGTGTAAATTTTTTTATGTATATGTAAAAAAATTAAGAGTAAAAACCAAATACACTTAAGAATTTGGATCCCTCTCCATGCTTAATAGATCAAGGTTTAAAATAAAGATCTATACTAACTTATTTATTTTAATTATATATATTTTTAAAAGAATCTCATCTTCAAAATTGTTTAAATAAGTTGAGAAGTTGAACAAACAATTTTTTTTAAGCTAACTTGATTAGTAACATAATAGTTTGAAGAATGAGTGTCAATGATACCATCCTTGTCCAACTATTCACATTGATTGACTAAGAGGTTTTAGATTCGAAAGAATCTTCTACACAAGATTCTAAGAGGTTTTAGAAATTAAAGAATATTTTAAGAGGTTTTAGAAATTAAATAACATATTAGAAATTAAATAATATATTAAGGGTATTTATTTTAAAATTCATAGCATTTTAACAATATTTGAAAGCTTTATATAGTAATTATCAAGATAGGAAAAACAATGTTGAAAAAGCTAATGGAGAAAATAGAGTAGAATATATAGCCAATGAGATGCCTAAGTTTCTTAATCTCACACTTTAAACTTTTTAATATAAAACTTTAAATGGATTTTTTTAGAACGAAAAAAACTTGACCTTGATATTCATTAATAGAATCAAAGGGAATCTTAATGTGCCATTCCAGAGTATCGGTTACAATCAAGAATTGGCTAGGAAGGAGTTTCGATCTGCTATATACCAAGAACAAGTCACAACACAACTGAGTTGCATAGGGGGGATCAGTATTCAATCAACACAAATAGGACCTGCCAGTCAGAGAAACATATGGAGTACAATCCATCTACACCATCTCTATTGTGAACATATCTACACATAGCTGCTGTCTGAATCTGCCCGCTCCGAATCAACCAAAAAGGTGCCAAAAAAAAAGGAGAACAAAGCTCCTGCACCTAGCTCAAAAGAGCTTGCAATTGTCATGAGAGACCAAAAAGCCTTCAAAATGTTCAGTATAGAAACCAGTATCAGGACCCAAAGAAAGGGCAGTCTTCGATAGACTCTGCGAGCTGATTATGTTCACGATAGATATGGGAGAAAGACAGGTGAAAGAAGAAGGTGCAGAGTTTCCTGATATCCCTACACCAGTGGCTGAGATCAGGTGGAGAGAGGGCATCAATGCCCTTAGCCCAATTAATAATGACAGAGGAGTCCCCCAAAATGTTAAGCGTGGGTATCCCCATCAATTGGGCAATATGTAGAAGAGCCCAAAGCCCTATCAGTTCTGCTTTAGTATTGGTGCATGATCCAACCCCTAATGCAAACTCGAAGGAATGAGACTCGTTCAGTAATAAGCAGATGCCAACTCCTCCAATGTTTTTTGTTGATGCTCCATCAAAGAAACCATACAGAAAGGCAAGAGAGGGGCCCGAGCTCAGGACTCTGAGCTTTTCTGCCTTTTTACAGGGAGGTTGGTACAACTGTGAGAGATTAGTAATCTGATGTAATATGCTTAAGATAGACATCTTTTTTCCTTCAAAAATGAATAAGTTCCTTGCTTTCTAGATGGCCCACATCACATAAAATGGAAGGTAGCTGCAAAACCGAGTACTTGGAGAAAATTTCTATCTAGTTCCCCAGATAAATGCATAGATTATCATTTTGGGAAGCGGGAACAAAATGGAACGGTCCACTTAGCTGATTGAGAATACTCTTCCATACCGAACAAGAAGAAAATAAATGCTGAGTACTGTCTTCGTCTTCATAACAGAGAGCACAAATACTCGACCCAATCCAACCTTTCTTCTGTAGATTGTCCCACATAAGTACTTTAGTTTCCAGTACCGGCCAAATAAAACAGCTGATTTTAATGGGCAAAACACCAAACCAAATGTGAGCTAGTAGACTGTTGCCTGCAGAGGGAGAAAATGTTTGAACAATACTGTCATAAACAAGCTTAGCAGACACTGAACCATTTGATTTGTTATGGTCCCAGACAAGTGTGTCAGGCAGAGGATTGAGCCTGGTCCTGCCGAGTTCCAGACCCCTCGTGTAACAATCCCAAGCAATCTTCCATTCACCTGCAATGCCGAGGTCCTTAGCAGTGTACCAGTATTGATGCGAGCCTGGTATAATATTATGAGCTTGGGAGAGAGTCGTGATGTCCAGATCCTCCACGTAACCTTTGAGCCTTGAAGGGAGAAAATGAGGTGATTGTGCACCGATAATAGGGTCAATACCCAACAGGACATCGAGACCATTACCAACCTGCCAAGCAAAGGATCTTCCCAGCCAAGGAAGTGTTTGTAAACTTACCTTTCCAAATTATAGAAACACCACAGACTTTAAAGTTTTTTCCTCTGAGCCATGCTGCCATCGAGTTGTTCTTTAAGTATTTACTAATAAGCACATCGTGCCGCAACACATGATTTTGTAAAACCATCCAGAAGTTTTTGGTTCTTAAGGTCATACTGAACCAATGGAAGTTTTTAATGCCCCAACCTCCATACTCTTTCGGCCAGGAGAGATTCGACCAACAGGATAAATGATACCTATTTTTTGTGCCAGAGGAGCCCCATAAGAAAGCAAAAGTTAGACTTCTTAATTTGTTTAAAACAGTAACAGGTATGGGTGCAAGACCCAACCAATAAACTGGTATGACAAGTATAAGACGGCCACCTAGTAAAAGAAACTTGTGGGACCAGTGAGAGATTCTTTTTTCAAATTTCTGTATCAGCCAAAGCCAGTCACTGATCTTGTACCCCGACGGTTTAAGTTAATATCCAAGGTACTTGAAACCTGTTGCAATAGGCTCCATTTTATAAGGCAATACTCTTGCAATATCAACGAGTGTGCCTTCAGCCACATTATTGAAGAGGATGCAAGATTTATCAACGCTTATGCTCATCCCAGATGCCTTATAAAAGGTACTTAAAATAACTTCAAAGCAATCCATTCATGCAAAGTACCCGAGCTAAGCAAGATTACATCATCAACAAATAAGAGGTGTATGAAGGCGAGTGCAGATGTAATTTTTATACCTCTGATGAGACCATGCTCCCTAGCATCTGAGATCAAGAGACTAAGACCTTCAATGACAAGAATGAAAAGAAGAGGAGACAAGGGACAGCCTTGTCTGATACCCCTTGAGGCACTGGAAATTTTTGTGGGAGTACCATTGATTAGTACAACAAAATTTGCTGAGGTGAGGCATCCCATTATCCAATTAACACCCAGGAGAGGCATCCCAATTTGAATTAGAATAAGTCTAATGTAGGACCAGTTCACTCTGTCAAATGCTTTTATCAGATCCAAATTTAGAACGAGAGCACAAGTATTGTTGGTCTTCACCGAGTGAAGTGTCTCCTAGGTAATGCCTATAGGTTCCACGATCTGGCAGTTTTTGAGGAATCCATAACACTCTGGAGATGTGTGACTCCAGGAAAGGCTTCAGACTAACATCAATAACCTTTGCAATAAGCTTGTTCAATAGATTGCACAATGAAATAGGTCTGAAGTCAACGAAGGTTGAAGGCTTATCCTTCTTAGGAATAAGGGCAAGGAAGGTTGAATTTAGTGACGGAGAGATGCTACCCGTAGTCCTAGCACAATCAACCGCTTTCAGTAATTCAATCCGCATAAGGTCAAAGAAATGTAAGAAGAATTCGACAGGCCAGCCATTGGGACCTGGGCTCCTATCCTTCTTGAAATATTTCAATGCTCCTTCGATCTTAGACAGAGTAACAGGTGCAGTGAGGCTGGGAGCCTCTTCCAGTAAGATCATATTGGGGTAAAGCCTGACCACCTTGAGTTGGGAAAGAAGACAGGTTGTCTTATCATCACGGAATGAATGGGAAAAATGTCAAAGGCCCAGATCCATGAGAGCATTCTTGTCCTCGATACAATGTCCTTCCTCATCCTCCAAAGACTAGATAGTGTTTTGGTTCCTTCTTCTCGAGGCCAAAGCATGGAAGAATTTTGAATTAGAGTCACCATACTAAGCCCATTTGGAACGACTCTTGAGTTGCCAGGTGAGTAGGGTATGAGGCTGTAACTCCTTTTTGGATCTGAGCAGGGTTAGAGTTAACTGATCCTTGTGGGACATAATACCCGTAGAGGATCCCAAGAGTAGGGATACTATCTCCTTTTCCAGCTTGATTGAATCAATTACCATAATGTTTTATTTTTCACGGGTCTAGACTTTAACATCCTTCTTTAGGGTACGGAGCTTGTGAGAGAGGTGGTCCATATCATCAAGAGAAGACTGAGGATTAATATCAAGCCATCTCTATGTTAGCCAGAGATTGAAGTCTGGATTGGTGAGCCAGGATCTATTAAACTTGAAAGGGAAGTTGAATGAACCGACCGATTTATTCCATTCAAAGATAATAGGATAATGATAAGAGATATCCACATGGTGAATCCATGTACAATGAACCTTGAGGGAGGTAATCAAAGCAGATGATAGCAGGAAGTGATCTAGTCTTTTGTTGATACCTTCCTCTCCTACCCTACCATTTCTCCAGGTGGGCCCTGCACAGGTTGGAGCAATATCCAAAAGATCAATAGAGTCAAAAAAGAGTTTGAAGTGAGAGGCAAGAGGATCAAGGAAAAATTTATTACCCCAGGTCTTAGAGGCATTCATGGTCAAGTTAAGGTCCCCCCCCCAATGATCAAATTAGGATCACTAAGAATACCCACCCTAAGAGCATTTTCCCAGAAAAGATCCCTATTTCTATAGGGGCCGTAGTAGTTAAGGATGGCTAAAGGAGCACTCATTCCTTGGAAGTTAGCCTTTACAATAATCCTAGAAACGGTCTCAAAGGCCCTACATCTAACCCTAAGAGGGTTCCAGGCCGTAAGTAAGCCACCCGAGAGGCTAGAGGCACTGATGGTACATAATTCCCATCTGGGCAAAGGCTTAGAAAAGGAAAGAAGGGCGGGATAAGTGCTGCACATAGTTTCCTGAAGGACTATCATGTCAGGTTTAATCAAGAGAAAAAGTGAACGAAGGCTACATTGTTTGGTCTTGCCTCCTAGACCTTTGACATTGAGGGAAAGGATTTTCATTAGGGAACATGAGGATGGGAAGGCAATGCTCTAAGTCCTCGAGGCAAGTTACCTCTAGCCGCATTCTTTATGCGAGTCGAGAGAGGGATATAAGGAGGAGAGGCCGAGGAGAGGGCCCCAGCAGAATCCGACTTGTCCTTTTTTTTTCTTTTCTTCTTCTGACAGTCGCATTTTCGAAACGTATCGAATTAAGGTGGAGGGTAGAAGGTGAAGTGGGGGTGGTGGCCGAAAAGATGGAGAGAGATCTTTGGAGCGAAGGATCAGACATTATAGGAAATTTGGGGTCTAAAATGGGCCTTATAAGAAAACACGCCAACAATAAATTTTATGAGTTGGAATTCAAGAACCAATAGAATTTCAATAAAATGAGTCAACCATAATGGTTGAATTGACATATTTGTCATAAAAGAAAACTATTTTTTTTGTTCGTATTTTCGACATATCTCCCTATGTTTTTACTCAAATTCCGAGCGGGAGAGCTCGTTGGATGCAAAATTTAATTCTGAATCCAATGAGTACCCACACTACATACTTTTGACAAACCTCGCTACCCCAAAAACAAGAAATACCTGGAAAACATGATGATGACATCTCCCGCTCAGAATTTGAGTAAAAAGATAGGGAGATATGTAAAAAATACGAACAAAAAAAGTAGTTTTTTTCATTCTTCCTCCAAAATTAATAACTATTATTTTATTATTTTCCTTAGGAGGCCCATTTTAGACCTCAAATTTCCTCTAATGGAAGAATGGAGAGGATGTAGGACTGTGAGGAGAGTGTGAGGGAGGAGAGGCGAGAGTGGGGAGCGGAGGAAAATCCGCTAGTGAGGAAAAGGAAGGCATTGAAGGTGAAGGAACCTGAGTCAAGTTGGGAGGAGGAGACAGACAGGGCAAGTGAGCCTGAGAATCAACAAGAAGTGAGAATTTGTTACATAACATTATCGAAATTTGTTCCAAGAGTAATTTGTCCACCTTACACTACATATGATCTTGATATGCGATAACTTCAATAACTTTATAAGATACTTGGAAGGGTGGTGTCACTCTCAACATGAAAATTACATGAGAGTATATACACAAACAAACAAAGGCAACACAAATAACATTATCAATATTTGATTGCATGTACTTTAAATGTGGCACTACAAATCTTCTCTTCCATTGCTAGAATGACTTCATAGGGCTTAAATCAAGGATTTGTTTTTTGAAATGTGAATAGGATGTTTTTGTCAACAACATGTTAGTGATTATTGATAGCTATTCTTAGAATGTTAGGCACAATTTTCAGGAATAAACCAACAATTGGAAACATAACCTTGCATTTGGCAATTTTTTAACTATAAATGGGTGGTTTGATCATTAATAATCTAGATAAAAGGTGAATGATTAGGAATAATATCATATGTTGTGTGGTTTATGGAAGTAAAAATGCTTACGATGTAACAATAGGTCCATGTAACAATGTTTTTATTTTTTTCGTTGTCCGTATAATAATAACAAGAGCCACTATGCCACAATGTCCTTTATGTTTTTTTCTTGATAGGATTGAAAATGCATTGAAATTGAAATGTTTATATACCAACATAGATCCATCTTAAACCTGGATATATCGACACCAAGAGAGATCTAATTTCTTGAGACGTAACTTTTTTTATCTTAAATTTTTTACACGTACGAAAAAATTTACTCCTCAATAAATTTGATCCCTCTTGGTGGTTGATAATCCCAGTTTAAGATGGATCTATACTAGTTTTAATTTTTTTGATTTTATGATCCTACATGAATTTTTTTAATTACTTTTATTTTTGATACATAATTTTAGTTTGTTACATGTAATGTTACACATCTCCCCATACTTGGTTGTAAGCACTTGGCTACTCTCGGTGCAAAAGGAGACGATCCAATATTCAATGCAAGTCGTGAAAAGAATTAAAACCCTTGAAGTTTGAGATTTTTATGTTTACAAAAATTATGACTAAAGATCATCTTTTTAGCATCAATATTTAATTGCATAATTAATTGATGATGGTATTCAATTATAATGTTTGTTTATAAATTTTTGCAATTTAGCAAATTTATATGGTGTAGTCTAACTATTCTATGTTATTTTGTTCAGAGTCTAGTTGGAAATCTTTAAAAAATCTTAGAATCATATATATGAGCTATTGAAATCACATAATTTGGGTGCCATGAGGGTATTGACAGGGTTGAATCTATTTATTGATTTAAAACCCCACCGTAAAATCTAACATTTAACGAGGTTGAATCTATTTAAAGATTTAAGACCCCATCGTAAAATCTAATAGGTAGAATAACATATTTTAAAGAGTGGTAATTTATGGAAAACTAGAAACATATGTTCTTTTTAACATTTGTTTGTAAAATATGTATTTTAAAGGTTTTGTTTTAAATTAATAAGTTGTTTTAATTTATTTTATTGAAAAAATATTTATGTTTTTAAAAATTTAATTCTATATTTTGTTACTTTTAAACATTTTTAATAATACCTTAATAGTACTTCATAAAAGTTACAAAAATTATTCAAATGTAAATGTATACATTTTTTTAATGATTAAACTAGATTTATGCATGATTAAAATGATTCCTATAGAAAAGGATTTGCCGAGTTTGATAATCACCCTAACCTTTCCATGTAATTTGACATTTACAACACAGATCCATGCCAAAATCTCATTGGATATATATATTCTTAGAGATGACATTATTCCTTTTGTTGTTGGAGCACCTCATTCTATAGCAAATTGGATATGTGCTTCATGTGAATCCCTTGGTGCAAAGGACATGGCTAAAATGAACTCTTTTCATTTATAAACTTCGCAACTATTATTGATGTTTTAAAGGATTTGTATGGTCATTTACAATTTGGATGGGTTATCTGAAAGAAAAAAAATTAGTACATATATATAATACTTCATAGAATTGGTGGAATATCATTGGTTATGGATCTGTCAAGATGTCTATTACATCCATGATATAGTTAATCTAAAATGGATATCATTTGATACATCATCAATGCTTGTGTGAATGTAACCACATTGAGCAAGGTTCCTTAAAGATGCTAAATGATAATTGAACTAGAAACTGTCATATGGTGATATATACTTGTACCACCATATCAAAGCTATCATGAACACGAGAGATATAAACAACTAGGGATTCCTAATTGAAAAATGGAGAATCTATTAGCATGTAATGAAGGGAACTTGGGATGACAAAAGCATACTAGCATACTACATAAATATCAAGATGATTAGTTGCAAATCCTTATAAGAACATACGAATTTTTTCCTAAACAAATGAATCCCTAATAAATGACAATTTAACTAAAGGAAGAGTTTTACATACTATTGTTGATCATATAAATTCACAATTTAACTAAAGGAAAAGTTTTACATGCTATTGTTAATCATATAAATTCACAATTTAACTAAATGAAAGGTTTTACATAGTATTGTTGATCATATAAATTCACAAAGAGATTTTCATTTCATGACTTAATTGACATGTATAAAATATAGTAAAATCAATATTTGAACATAGTATATGAAATAGGACATCATCCTTTAGATTTAAAGCAATGTAGATACATGGTTTTGAAGTTCTGGATATCTCTTGATTCATGACATTGGCATAAATTAGATGAACAAGCGTGCTAAGAATTAGATCCCTATAGTTTAATATTTGTAATAATGTTTAAGAATAACTAAGGTTGTTTAGGTTGTTCTTATTACCCATGATTCAAATATGTAAACTTTCTGTGTAGAGAAGTTCCAATTTAGAATTTAGAGAAATTTGGTCTACAAGTGACTCTCATCTAAATGTAAGAACACAGATTGACTAGATAGCAGGAATAAAAAATCGCATGTTGCAACACATATACAATGATCTAAAAGGAGAACCAATAAAATACTCACTCCACACCTTGTATCAATGGTAGTCATGATCCATCCTTTAGGGGAATCAACTTATTTATACCATCAATATAAGCATAAACAACTTGAGGGGACACGGTTCCCCACTCATAAACTAAAACTTGTCATCTTCAACTTTGTTCAAGTTCTCCACAATATTCTCAATTGTGAGCTCCTTATTAGGAGCATTTGAAAATCAAGCATAATCCTTCCTCTTGGGATAGGGGAAGGGATTTTTGTACCTAACCTAAACCAAGGATATGACATTTCAAGATCTCATTCTTCTTTGGGCAGTAGTGTTCTATGTATATGAACTTAGTTCTGTCAAACTTTTAAGTTGTTCTAAGAATATGACAAGAAGTTTATTTATTGTACTTGAGGTTGAAAGGCTCAAAATTTATGCTCCTTTGAAGTCTTTCTTCCTTTTAAAATGTGCACATGATGGGCTTCGAACTCCTAGGAAATCGATGAAGAAGAAACATCATAAGTAATAGAATTACAACCCACCTTAGGGTTGCTTACTTAGCTTTGTTGTTTCATTTGGTAAAGACCAAGTGAGTTTGCAATGCACCCAAAAACATAACCATTGTTATGACCAATTTATTTAGAAAATCAAATACTTAAAATACTTACATAGCAAAATGACCAATTTATTTAAAAAATGAAATACTTAAAATACTTATTCATTAAATAAAGTTATTGATTAAAAATTATACTCAATTGTCTTTAGAAAATATGACAAATAAAAAATGTTACATAAAATTATTTTGATAAATTACATTAATATAATTAATAAAAAATGTAAATTGTATTTATAATCCTATTATGTTGATCTCTTTAATATCCTATATAACAGAGGCATTGTAGGTAGTGGTGAAATATACTCATTACATTGCATGCTATCAACAGAGTTTGTTGATTGTTCACAAGAATGCAAAACCCGTGAGCCTAGCATTTCCTTTTAAAAAATTAGAAAGTAAGATCTTTTCAATTGTATATAATTTATTTATGTAATTTATATGTTTCCAAGGTTGGGTTTCTTAAAGTACATAAAATATCCTTAAAAATGGATATTCACTTTGGCTTCAGGTTTAAGATGGGCTCAAGACTTGGTATTGATAATAATGTTAAAATAACACTAAGAATTTTGGGTGTCGAGTGACGGTCCTACGGGAGGGATTGTGATATGCCTGCCATATTGTGAAGGCCGGTAACATGATGGCTTCTTCATATGAGTCGTGGAGAATTTCGGTCTTCTTATTTAGGGTTTAGTTTTTTCTAGGGATCTTCAAAAGATCGCGTGGTTTATTCATATTCATAATCACAAAGAAGTTTCTAACAGTTACTAAACCATCCTGTGTAGATCCTGTTAGACCTCTGGCTCGCCCACTTTATACTTGGACACTCGGGGATATGGGTAGGAAGAATTCAACCCCCATTTCTCGGGGTTTGGGTCTTTACTGTCGGTCAGTAGCTCCGAGTTTTGGTATTGCCTCCCTGAAGGATCCTGACATCCTGCAAATGGAGGCTGGAAAAAGGCAGGGTAGTGGCGTTTCTATAGTCAGGATGCCTAACAATAAGGTTCTAAAATAAATCTTCAAGAAGAAGTGCATTTGAAGGAAGAAATTTCCTCTTAACTTTGCGTTAGGGGATGATGTCAGTGTGGCGAATGTCATACAATTGTCGGACCTGGTTCTAGTCGGACGTTTTGGAGGTCGTGGGGTTTCATTACAAAACTTTAGGGTTTGTTCTAGGGACCTTTGGTCACTGGCACTTGGATACACCCTAGATAACTATGCCCTAACTATGGATAGTTTTTGACCATATTTTAGAACCCGATGGACGCCAGTATCATCCTGAAGGGACACTGGTTAAAGGACAAAACAATGTTCAACCTAACTAGATGGTGCCTCTCTTTCAACGCTGATTCTACCAAATTAGATAATCAAATGATATGGGTCAAGCTCCCCGGCCTCCCTCTTGAACTTTGGTTTGAGGAAATATTCGATCTTATAGGGAATGCCATAGGCTCATACATTAAGGTGAATCATACATTTGTGGAATCTGGCCTAATGACTGTGGCCAAGATCTTGGTGGAGCTAGATTTACATGAAGGCATATGGGATGAAATGGTCACCAGTAAAGGAGGCTACCAACAAATAGAAATCCTAGATTACACTGGAATTCCTTTTTGGTTCAATAGGTTCCACATTTACGACCATTTGGTTAAATATTGTAACCTTCCTTTCATCACTCAGTTCTGGCACAAAGAGAATGTTTATGGCTCGGATTACATGGAGGGCGGNATAGGTTCCACATTTACGACCATTTGGTTAAATATTGTAACCTTCCTTTCATCACTCAGTTCTGGCACAAAGAGAATGTTTATGGCTCGGATTACATGGAGGTCGGGTCGTCCTCGTTGGATGGAATTTAGTCTTTGATCGTTGAGTTTATACTTGTCACTAAATCTCGCTTTGCTATCGTGTTGGAGGAACACGTTGCCGATGAAGAAAATATTACCTTTGGATCTCTGAGTTTTAGTGGTCCGTCAGACCTTTACAGCTCCGAGGAGTTCACAGGTATGTATGAACACTCACTAGACCCTTCTTATATTTTTGGTGAACAAGGTCCCCTTTTGAACTGCCCTGCTTTTCTTCCAAATCCTAAGATCCCCAAGCCATCAGCTATGCTGCCTAACCCCTTGGAATCTGCCTCCACTTCGACAGCTTCTTCCAACATTGTCTCTTTTTCTGCTCCGCAGGCCAACCAAAGAGCAAGGAAGACTCTTAGGAATCCATTTGCTTCTGCTTCATTGTTCCCAACTACTAATTTTTTTGGAAAGTTTGGCCCCTTATAGACCAAATATTTTTACCCTCCTGAGGAGGATCCTAGCTCTAGGGAAGAGTGGCCACTAGATTCTACGGCTGAAGCAATCTTCCCATTCATTCCAGAAACAAACCCTGGGCTTTCTCTCTCCCCTTTGTTCTAGCTATTCCCTCGTTGGAAACTTCCTTTATCCCCACCCGCAACCTTCCTACCTATACTTAGTCACACCCTTCTTCCTTCATCGACAACTTATCCCCCTTCTTTCTCCGTGGCCATACCAACTTCTCTGGAGGAGAGTACTGAGCATACTTTTACTGCTACCCATCCTCCAAGGTACTCACTTTGGTCTTCCACGAAGGCTTCCAACCAAAGGGGTTTGGGATTAACTATACCTAATACAACTCCTAGACTTAGAGGTCGAGTCTCGGTAATGGAAAAGGATAGACAACAAAGTTTTAGTACATCTACGAAGGTAAACAAAAAACTATTTCAGGGGCACTTAGAGAACATGACCGCAAACTAGCTGCATCCTAGTTCTAACTCTCTTCTTGAACTTCAAAGGGATTGGTCATCCCTCCAAGAAGCTAGCACTTAAAAGGCTGGTTTCCCTACATCGACCTGTCATTTTATTACTACAAGAAACTTTGACCTCTGGCGATGCTATTATTGTTGAGCTTGGACAACTATTTCCTGGATGGGATTTTAGCTGCACTATCCAGGATTTTAGCTGCACTGATGCTATAGGCCGTCCCAGAGGGGTGATTATAGGTTGGGGGCACAAAGAACTATTATGCACTAACACTTGGTCTATTCCTTCGGGGATCGACACCACTCTTTTTTCAAGGGAATTCGGGCTTTCACTTATAATTCTAAATATATGTGTTAGTTTTGTACCTAGGGAAGTGTTCCCCTAGTGACTTTTTCCTTAGTCACTTAGAGAGGGGACATAAAGTGACTCTTGCATTAAATGACTTAAGTAAAAACATTTAATTTGACTTTAGAGCATTAAAGTCACTTTTTGATAAATTTAAGTGGGTGAGTGAAATTAATATTTTAGAAATAAAATATCAACATTTAATTTCAGCCCTTGATCTAATCTAATCTCCACCGTTATATTAGACTCACCTTAGGGTTTTCTCAAAAAGGCATGGGAAAGGCATTTTGCCTCACTTTTGCAGATTGAAGTAAGAAGAGAGAGCTGAGAGAGAGAGAAGAGAGAAAGTTTCTATTTTTCCTGAGCAAGAGGAAAATTTTTGTAGCACGCAAATTGAGGGAAAGGACAACAGCAAAGAGGGCACACAAATCAAGGGGAAGACAACAACATTTATTGTTGGTCCGTACAGTCCATATGGTACACTTTTTGAGGCAGTAGGCATGATTTTTGATGCAGATTTCTGGGCACGATTTTCAAGATTTTTTTGGGCACAAATTTTGAGGTCCATATAGTCTGTATAGGCCATACTGTTCGTACTGTCCATACAGTTTGTCCGTACAATCAGTATAGTGGCACATAAATCGAGGCAGAAAACAAAAAAAATCAGATTTTGATTTTTGCTACTCAACACGCAAATCGAGACAGAAATTTATCTTCCGGGTTGAGATAAGTTGGTTTGATATTTTCTGTGTATTGCTATAAATGATAAAATTCTCCTAAAAAATAAAAATACTCTCTTTTTGATTGGTTTTCCCCTAATGGGTTTTTCTAGGGCCATTGGCCAAAAATCCTAGTGTTCTGTGTGATTAAATGACGTGCTAATTTTTATTTCCTGTCACTGAAAAGATTGTTTACAGCAGTGTTTTAAGTCTGAAAATTTTTGTTTATTTTCAACACTTTATTTTTCTAAGAATTTCATAAACAATGATATAAATTTTACTTGAAACCGGTGGCTGAAAACTAGTGAAAAATCTACATGGTATCAGAGCGGGTTGTGGCAGAAATTTAAATTTTAGCAGTGAAATAGTCATTCCCAGAATTCAGAAAAACCTTTGTGATAGTAGTACATTTTGTTGAAATTTGTTCTTTGAGAAATTGACTTCCATGGGGTTGAGAACTGAGGATAGGTTGGATGGGGCAGCGAACTTTGTCTCATGGAAAGCCCAGATTTTACTTGTGCTGAGGGAGAATAAGTTGTGGGAGGAAGTAGTTAGAAACACTACAACAAATACCATTACTATTCCTCCTTCTACTGATGCAATATTACTTGCAGCCTTTAATAAGAATGATATTAAAGCCATGAGGATAATCTTAGATGTTGTTAAAGACCATGTTATTCCTCACATTTGAGCAAAGGATCATGCGCATGAAATGTGGACTGCTTTGACCCGTTTGTTTGCTAGTACTAATGAAAACATGAAGATGGTACTTAGAGAGAAGCTGAAGAACCTCAAGATGGTCAGAAGAGAGGCATGTATGACTTATCTTATTAGGATCTCTCAGGTGAGATATGAGCTTGTAGCTTTTGGGGTGGCCATTGATGCTCCCAAGTTAGTGCAGACAACCCTGAATGGGGTGACTGCACCTTGGGTTGTGTTTTTTTAGGGGTTGGTGGCCAGAGAGAAATTACCATCTTGGGACAGATTATGTGATGACTTTGTTTAGGAGGAGACTCAGAGGGGTTTCTTGCAGTGCAGTGGATCTACTAGTAGAGGGGATGAGGAGGATGTGGCATTGATAGCGAAGGGGAAGAAGAAGAGCAAGAAGGGTCCCAAGAAGGGTGGGGCCAAGCAATAGTAGGATGGGAAGAAGAAGGATATGAGCACTGTGAAGTGCTTTGCATGTCACAATAGGTGACACTATGCTGCTACGTGTTCGAACAAGAAGAAGAAGAAGCAGCAGATAACTGCTTTAGCTGAGATCGATGGTTTTGCAGCTAGATTTCAGAGTGAGTTTTCACTATGCACTGGGCATATTGAGAGAGAGAGAGCATCCATTCTCACCAGTGCGGATGTTGACAGACAGAGGGAGTTTTCCTATGTGATAGACCATTCTTACAGTGCATCTACTTCCAACACTTGGTACATAGATAGCGGAGCCTCGAGCCACATGACAGGTGCTCGTGAGATGTTCTCCGAGCTTTCACAGGCTGATACAGATGTGGAGGTTGTGTTGGGAGATGACTTAGTAGTCAGTGCAGTTGGACGTGGGACCATTACATTTCAGAGGGAGTCCATGAGTCCCATGGTATTGCAGAATGTATTGTATGTGCCTGGGATGAAGAAGGACCTAGTGTCAGTTTCCATGATCGAGGATCAGGGTCTTGGGGTGTCTTTCATTGATGGACATGTGCATATGTTTCCCAAGGCTGCAGGATCACCTGCTTCAATTGCCATTGGAGCGATATGTGGGAAACTATATAGGCTCTTGTTTAAGTTGCAACATGCTTTAGCACATAGCAGCAACAGTGAGTTGTGTGAGTGTTGGCATAGGAAGATGGCTCACTTGCATCATCTAGCCTTGGGGTTGTTGAGGAACATGGTGACAGGTTTACCGGAGTTTAGCACAGGGCAGTGTTAGACACTGAGAGGGGGGGTGAATTAGTGTAAAGCCAATTTTAAAACTTTTCTTAGCTTGTCACAATTAACTACCAATTCATCATTCTACCAATCTCATAATCATTTCATAAACATCTTTCAAATCACCATTCACATAGCATAAGCATTTGAATCATCAAGAACCATACAAAAAAAGAACACAACACCATATAATTTTGTAATCTTTTTGTATTAGTTTTGGACCGGCTACAACCGTGATGTAAAATCAGCACCTACTGATACAAAGAGCACCTACTCTTCATCTAGGACCCTGCCTGGTTTTCTTAGACCCTGCTAAGAAGGGTTTGAGGTATCATAACCTCAAAAGCAAGACAAACTTGCATTTACAATTTAAGCTCATTGTCTCAACACATTTTCATCATTGTCACATCACACTAGCACTTATCTCTAGCATCTCTTCAAGGAGCATTCATTAGCACTTCTTCATACAATCACATCAACTCTTCATTCTGTCCACCGGCATCATGTCTTCATCACAAACAATCTCTGTCACATCAGCATTCTGTCCATCAACATCATGTCTTTAACTATAGGTGCATCACTGCCATAAAATCACTATCATATTCAATCTGTCAAGCATCTCACTATGTAAGCACTGTCAATGTCATCAACCTGTCACTATCATTTGTCATGTCATATCAGACTGCTGTCACTATCATATGAATGGCTGTCACTATCTTGTCAAGTCAATGTATGTCACTGTCAAGCTGTCACATAAAGATGATATAACTGTTGTAGATGTGACATCAAAATATTGTCATTCAAGTTATCACTATCAAACCAATCAGTCACTAACATCGAAGGTATCACTTTGTCAAATCAAGAGTTGTTACAAATCTCTAAATCAATCAAAGCTGCTCAACATACCATCAGATCTGAAGTCAAACCTCAACTTACTAAATCACAGTTCATCTCATTCAACTAACTCTCCTATGACCTATGAATGGTCTTCTCCAGCATGCAGATGATCTTCTTCTTGGCTGCTAATTTGTTTAGGAATTCAGTGCCAACAGTCTTGGAGATTCTTCAACAATAGTTCTTGACTATGTCTGCTTTTATGCCTCTGTCATGCCTTAGTAAGTCTTCGAATCACTTGAAGGTATACATGTATTCTGCTACCTCCTCTTAAGATTCTCACATGACTGTTCAAGTTATCATACAACTCTGATAAGGTGCATCATCTTCAACATATCATCTAAATAGATCTGAAGATGTAGCTGACTCCTTCACCAACTGAGGCCTCTCAATATTGTAGCAGATGGAGAGTGCTAGCATGAAAATATTAAATATTAAATCTATATTATTTGACAAGACATCACACAAACTCCTGTAGCAAACTATATTCTTCGAACAATTATTGATCAAAATTTACATAAAAAATGCCACAGGGATACTCAACATTTGCAAGATGAAGGGGGAATGTCGCCACGATCTGCAAAGAGTGGATTCTTGCTTAATATAATTGCTGCAAATGAATTCATCCCACAGAGACTCGTCCACTCACAAGAAGCCAACTTCTTCCACTGTAAATATCTTCCCTTCTTTAAAGATTGATGCACCGAGATATAAATAAGGCACATGCTTCTTCCCTTTACTTCTTAGTAGTGAACTCAACCCTTGGAATGATTTCTTTCTTCTTGAATATTCCTAGTACACAAGCTCATTCTCTGCTCTTGTGAAGATAGTGGCATAGTAGAAATGATAAGGAAGTGAAATTCACCCTATATAATAAGTTAACAGTTGCACCCTTCCTAGCAAGATGGCGATGCCAAATAGAGCCATGACCCAACACTATACACTCTCATGAATGGATGAAGATGAAAGTGCACCCTGGAAACACAAAATTGCAGATCTGGTATATGTATCGCTGCCCTCTTGATCAGATCTCAACGTTAGGCAATGAATCTCTGCCCTATTGATCAGATCTCAACGTTAGGCAATGAATCTCTGCCTTCTCCAATGAATAGATGGTAGTCAAAGATGACTCAACCTCCTAGAGATCTCATGCGACTTCTGCAATTGCTCAAATCGCTGTTCTATACAGTCCATTCAGCTTCCGCATATAAAATCTAGCCACAAGAAATAGTGAGATGACCCTCCTCAATGCACCCGAACTCAGAAGGCTATTACCACCAATTTTTAGAACTATCTCTTCCACATGGTCACCCAAGAATCACAGTTTTGAAAGACACAAAAAATTTGTACCGAATGGGAAAACTTCCTTGCACTTGATTTAGCCCGAAATCTCAATCACTTGAAGGAATCATAGAAATATATCTTCACTGGTCTTCATGATTTTCTCTTTTAACTCCTTCACCCGAATTTCAGAACTCAGATTTAAAAAATTTCAGGCTTTCAAAAAAAACATATAATGTTCTAGCGTTACTGCTTCCTCACACCTGAAATCAGAGCTCCCTATCCTCTCACGAAATCCACATACTCGAAAATCTCAGAGATAACAAATCTCAGAATAAAAAAAACATTGTTTGTTGCTGCGAGCTGTTGGCTGCTACAATACACAGTCGATCATTCTCCAATTCGTCTGCTGCTATAGGGTTCCCTTAGTCCACCAGAAAAGAAGAAACCTTAGCCAATTTTTTTTTTTTTTTTTTTTTTTTTAATTTTTCTGGTAAAAGAGGACTCGGGAGGCTGCTGCAAATTTCATTGATTGCTCCACCTCTCTGCAATTCAGGACTATGGAAACCCTCCAACAATCACCTTTGAAATTGCCTCAGTTCAACCTTAGTAGCAAGCTCACTTGTCTTCTATTCATTCGTTACAAATGGAGTGAGAGAATGCTTGTTAATATATACAACTTTAAGGTTGTCCATATCCATAAAGTTAGGGCAGACTTAGGTCAAAAAAGGGGTCACCATAACGTCAAAACGTTTTGCCATTTTATTTATCCCACAACCATTCCTTACTATAAGTACTATAAGTAAGGGTGTCCTCCATACATTACCATCAAATGGGTTCCATTAAGCCACTAGGGCTTCCATACACATTCAATCCACCATGGTGTGTGGGTTCAAGACCCAAACCATCACATGCAAGGGTGTAACCATATCATCTCCTTCAAGGGTTCAAGGACCATTAACTCAACAAATGTGGGTCCAAAGGCTTCTTCATCAAGCAAGAGGCTTCATGGTATTCTTTAACCACCTTAGACACGCAAGGGGACCTCCAATGGTTAAGACATCACCTGTGGCGTTGATAGGCCTTCCCTTGGGGTACCATGACACCGTCAGAGCATAAATGACCATAGAATAGGTCATTAATGCTTCTTCAACCCATCTAGGGCTTCTCCAACTTTTGTAAGGTCTTCAGGACCATCTCCAGGGTCTTCAATGTCTTTAGCAAGGTATTCAACATCTTCAGCAAGGTGGTGGCATCAAGATCCAAGCTTGTGGGTACAGGGACCTTGTCAACTGGGTACACGGATCTTCAAGGCACAAACCCACTCTGTAAGGGATCAAGGCACTGTAGGTGGGACTTGGTGGCATCAATGACATCCCATGGGGCCACTGCAAGTCCATGTTGGCATCAATGACATCCCGTGGGGCCACTGCAAGTCCATGTTGGCATCAATGACAATTTCATCAACAATCTCCTCTTTTGTCATTGATGACAACAACTCATGCTCCCCCTATGGGCATGCTCCCCTTTTGTCTGCATCTCTCCCTTTGTCTTCATCTCTCCCCCTTTGGCATCAATCGCAAAGGGTCTCCACATACTTGTGTCTGAAATCTCTGATCACTACTCACTGCTCCCCTTGTCAATATGCACGATCCTAGGACCTGTCTGTATGCCTGGAGTAACCATCCTTTCTCCTTTGAGTTCATCCTCCAGCCTCATGAACTCAAAGTGTGCTAAGGTATTTGAGATGCCTTACACTTGGCTTGCCATATGGCAGCCATCCTCCTTGCTTTGATCAACCTCTCCTATTCAGATGAGGATAGGCCTGTGTGGGAAGAACGTTCAGGGAAGAAGAAGCCTAATTGGCTTCGGGAGACCTTGAAGGATGCCTTAAAGGCTGGGACACCCAGTGATAAGGTGAGAGCCATAAAGATGCCTGACAGATTGGGCATGGCGTTGGTTGCTTGTACATGAGATTCTGAGACTTCTACTTTTGAGGAGGCCTCCCAGCATTCGTTATGGAGAGATGCCATGATGGATGAGTACCATTCCATCATGAAGAATGATGTATGGGAGATTGTTTCGAGACCGGAGGGGAAGTCGGTGGTGACTTCTCGTTGGCTTTACAAGCTGAAGCATGCGGCAGATGGGAGTGTGGAGAAGTAAAAAGCCAGGTTTGTAGCACGGGGGTTTTCACAGGTTGAGGGAATTGATTATGATGAGACTTTTGCACCAGTTGCTCGTTATACATCTATCAGGGCATTGATTTCCATTGCGGCTGAAATGGGTTGGAAGATCCATCAGATGGATGTGAAGACCACATTTCTCAATGGGATTATATAGGAGGAGATTTACATTGAGTAGCCTTAGGGGTTTGAGATACATGACAGAGAGACACATGTATGTAGGTTGAAGAAGGCCCTTTATGGGCTGAAGCAATCTCCAAGAGCTTGGTACTCCAGGATTGATTCTTACTTGCTGAGTATGGGGTTTCAGAAGATTGAAGCAGATCCCAATCTCTACTTCGTCATGGTTGGAGATGATTTGCTTGTTCTTCTGCTATATGTTGATGAATTGTTTATCACAGGGAGAGAGAGACCCATTGCAGCTTGCAAGAAGGATCTTGCAGAAGAGTACTTGATGATTGATATTGGGCTTATGCATTATTTTTTGGGAATGAAGGTTTGGCAAGAGCCTGGACATATTTTCCTGGGGCAGGGAAAGTATGCAGTTGATATTTTGAGGAGATTCATGATGGAGGATTGTAGGCCTATGTCGACACCTATGATCACCAACTGGAAGAAGCTTCATTCTTCTAAGGGAGAGTTGGTGGATCCTACTTTATACTGTCAGCTTATTGGGTCATTGATGTATCTGGTCAACACTCAGCCAGATTTGTGTTTGCAGTGAACACTCTTAGCCAGTTCATGGTTGAGCCTAGGAGTGTGCATTGGGTCGTTGCAAAACATGTGTTGCACTATCTTTCAGGGACAATGGATTTTGGATTGGACTATAGGAGGTTAGAGGGGATTAGATTGGTTGGCTATACAGATTCAGATTGGGCAGGTAGTGTGGCAGACTGGAAGAGCACTTCCAGATGTTGCTTCAGTTTGGGCTCGGCAGCAGTGTCGTGGTTCAGTCGGAAGCAGAAGTTTGTTGCATTGAGTACTACATAGGCTGAGTACATAGCAACCAGTTTGGCTAGCTGCAAGGCCTTGTGGCTTCGCAAGATGATGGTGAATCTATTTGGTCAGGAGCTTAGGCCTATGGTTATTTACTGTGACAATCAGATTTGCATCCAGCTCTCTAAGAATCCGGTTTTCCATGACATGTCAAAGCACATTGGGATAAGGTATCATTTCATCCAAGACTATGTTCAGAGAGGGACAATGATGCTTCAGTACATTTCCACAGATGAGCAGGTAGCAGACATATTGACGAAGTCTTTGGGGAGGGGCAAGTTTGTCTTCTTCAGAGACAAGTTGGGAGTGGTGCAGAACACCTTCCTCGGTAAGAGGGAGTGCTAGTTTTATACCTAGGGAAGTGTTCCCCTAGTGACTTTTGCCTTAGTCACTTAGAGAGGGGACATAAAGTGACCCTTGCATTAAATTACTTAAGTAAAAGCATTTAATTTGACTTTAGAGCATTAAAGTCACCTTTTGATAAATTTAAGTGGGTGGGTGAAATTAATATTTTAGAAATAAAATATCAGCATTTAATTTCAGCCCTTGATCTAATCTAATCTCCATCATTAGATTAGACTCACCGTAGGGTTTTCTCAAAACGGCATTTTGCCTCACTTTTGCAGATTGAAGTGAGAAGAGAGAGCTAAGCCTAGAGAAGAGAGAAAGTTTCCATTTTTCCTGAGCAAGAGGAAAAATTTTGCAGCATGCAAATTGAGGGAAAGGACAACAACAAAGAGGGAATAGAAATCGAGGAGAAGACATCAACATTTATTGCTGGTTCGTACGGTACAGTTTTCAAGGCAACATGCACGATTTTCAAGGCAGATTTCTAGGCACGATTTTCAAGATTTTTTTGGGCACGTATTTCAAGGTCTGTACAGTCCATACGGTCAGCACAATTTGTCTGTACAGTTCGTACAATGGCACAAAAATCAAGGGGAAAAACATAAAAAATTAGAGTTTGATTTTTGCTAGTTGGCACGCAAATCGAGACAGAAATTTATCTTCCGGGTTGAGATAAGTTGGTTTGATATTTTCTGTGTATTGCTGTGAATGATAAAATTCTCTTGAAAAATAAAAATATTCTCTCTTTGATTGGTTTTCCCCTAGTGGGTTTTTCCAGGGCCATTGGCCAAAAATCCTAGTGTTCTGTGTGATTAAATGGCGTCCTGATTTTTATTTCCTGTCACTGAAAAGATTGTTTACAACTATGTTTTAAGTCAGAAATTTTTTGTTTATTTCCAGCAGTTTATTTTTTTGAGAATGTCATAAACAGTGATATAAATTTTACTTGAAACCGGTGGCTGAAAACTAGTGAAAAATCTACAATATGGACAAAATGTTGGTATACCAGAGTATTGGAATCACTTGCTCAGTACATGTCTCCAGTGCCTGGATAGATTCATATTCGGTGGTGACTTAAAATTTTGTCTTGGATAAGTTGAAACTTGGGGCCCTAATTCTATTAAAGATCCGTTAACTGAATTTTTCTTGAGGGTGATAGATGAGAAGGGACTTATAGACCTCCCTCCTATACACCTCAAACCAACCCGGAGAAATAAGAGCGTGGGGGATGAATGTATATCCAAAAAACTGGACATGTTTCTCATCAACAATAGTGCACTTCAAATGGCTCCTACCATACAACGATGGATTGGATATGGCGGTCTCTTTGATCACCAATCGATATTATTGGATTTCATATTACTTCTTGTTAAAACTGCTACACCATTCAAATTCAACTCGATCTGGTTGCTACAATATTCGTATAGGAAGATGGTTATGAATACATGGACTCCACTCACCCGGGGTAGCTCGCCATCGGTTGTTGAACAATTTGCTAACAATCTTAAACAGGTTAAGAAGGCCTATAGATATTGGGCCAAACAACATTGACACTCCCTAGAGTATGATTTACTACAAATTGAAAAGAAATTTTCCAATTTCTCATTTTCAAATCCTCTAGGGTTTGGTTCAATGGCACAAAAAGAGTATTGTATGGAACTGGTATCTAGAAAGAAAGCGATTCTCACTGAAAAGGAAAAAAACTACCAGGCTAAAGAGTAGAGCCACTTGGCTGCTACAAGGTGATGGAAATACCAAGTACTTTCATAACTTCTACCATCATATATTAAACTGCAACGCTATTTGGAAATTGGATAAGGGGGATGGTCTGCTGGTCTCTGGTTTCGACGATATGTCTGAGGTAAGCACCAAACACTTCTCTTATTTATATAAGAAATATCTTGGCCCTATTATTATAAATATGATGGATCTGGTGGATTTCTTCCCCAAATATTTACCGGAGGAGTAGAACGAACACATGCCAAAGCAGGTTAGTCTGAAGGAACTTAGGGCTACGATCTACTCAATGAAAGTAGATAAAATCCTCGGGCCAGATGGATCCCCAATCAAATAAGTATTTATGGAAATCATTGAGGATGATATTCTTGCAGTTGTTGAAGAGTCTAGGATACATGGTAGGATTCATGTAATATTTAACAACACTTTCATAGCTCTTATCCCAAAGAAGGAAAAATCCACGAGCCTTGATGAATATCGAACCATATCACTGTGTAATGCAGTATATAAGGTTATATCTAGGATAATAACCAACAAAGTATAAAGTTTTATGTCAGGGTATATTAGTTCATCTCAATTTGCATTTCTCAAGCACATGCATATACATGAACCTATTGCCATTGCTCAAGAGGTACTACATTCGACCAAGATCCAAAAAAAGCCTTTGGCCTTCTTCAAAATCGACCTATCCAAAGCATATGACCGTGCCACCTGCACTCTGGTTAGACTAATTCTCTATCATATTGGCTTCTCACTCAACCTAGTCAATTGGATCCTTGCCACTGTTCAATCTGTTTCCTTTGCGGTGCTCATAAATGGCTCGACTTCTAACTTCTTCAATCCTGGACATGGCCCTAGGTAGGGTTGTCCCCTCGCACATTTACTATTTATATTAATAATGGATGAGCTTACTCATATGATGACTAACGTTGCCTCCTCCGGGTTATACAAAGGTTTCAGGTTTGATGGTAATATCTTTGTTTCCCATCTATTCTTCGTAGAGAATTTGCTATTTTTTACTGATGGATCTCGTAGGGATGGAGCTATATTTAATCTTCTATTAGAATCTTCTGTATAGCTACAGGAATGAGTTGTAACAATATGAACTCAATGATGTCCTTTATGAACCCGGTACATGGGGAGTAGTTATGGCATGCTCTTAATTTTTATTTCTAGCAGTGAATGTGGCTTCTAGTATTAAAAATATAAGATATTTCTTAAAGACCAATGATTATTCCAAAAATGATTGGGCTTGGTTGCTCACGCGCATTGAGAATCGACTAAAGAATTGGTGCAACAGGTGGATATCACATGGGGGTAGACTGATCCTCATCAACTCTATCATAGAAGCCATTCCTATATACTGGTTCACATGGTCATCGGTACTTGCTATCATCTTTCAGAGGATTAGGTATCTTTGCAAATTTTTCATGGGGAGGATTAGGAGTGTTGTTTTCTCTTGGACCACATGAAAACATATCGCTCGTCCCAAAGTTTTGGGTGGTTGGGGCTTAAAGGATCTACCATGTTTTTCCAAAGCACTTATTACTAAGAGTGCTTGGAACGTAATCAGTGGTTTTGGTTTATGGAACTGAATCATCCAATATAAATATATTGGCACTCTCTATCACTGCATGGATATGAATACCAGTGAAGCCCTCACAACACTCTTCTATCATTTGGAAGACGATTTTTAATTCCTTTGACCTTATTGATGGATGGTTTCCTGGAAGATAGGAAATTCCAGATATGTAAGAATCGGGAAAGACCCATGGGTTGGTGGCAATGATTTTGTTCGCTTCCCTACTGACATGATACAAATTTTTTTATTTTATTTTATTTTTTTTATTTATTTTTTTATTTTTATTTATTTCTGATTGTGGTTTCACCCATTTACATCAGATCCATATTCAGAATGCCCCTTATTTATATTATCAGTGCTGGTTGTCGGCAGCGGATCTCGATTTATCGGTTGAAGATTCTATCATTTGGGAGCAGTACACATGTTACCTGCAGAATTGTTTGGTATGCCCTTCAAATAAGTCGTATGTTCTCCTTTGGACCAAAAAAACTAAGGGTGGGTCATACTCGCCCAAACTGGGTTATTTGGCATTTAGAGAAATGGAGGAATACCCCCATCCTGCATGGTAGTGCCATAGCATCTAGAAGCTCTCCTGCCTGCTCAAAATCAAACTTTCTTTTAGGCTAGTTTTAAATGGAAAGATCCCGGTTTGGGAAAACTTGACTCACATATTTCTATCCAGGCCCAGCAGATGTACATTATGCAAACTTGAGTCAGAATCCATTGAACATCTTTTCATTTCTTGTTCCTATGCATAGGAGGTGTGGAGAACTCTTAAACACTTTGGAGGTGTTCCTTATTTATGGATTATGACTGATATCAAACTGTCTTGGAAGGCCTGTACTAGTGGTCCATTCTACTCTACTTTAGCCACTCTTCCAGTATTTGCAGTTTGTGGAATCTAGTTGCACAAAACAAGAAGTTATTTGATGTTATTCTCATATCGGCTCAAGTTTTCGTAGGACGCAGTTTTGGTATATTCAAAGCTTTTCCTCTGTAGGTTATTCACATACCTATTCGTGTCAACACTATGCCCATTGTGGATGATTCCTATCCATGGGATCTCGTAGACTGTTCCTCCCAAGGAAGGCCATGGGTCGATGGTGCTGGGGGAATTATCCATCTCTCCACCTATAGATCTATACACTTTGCGGATGGATTGGGGGATGTTTCCGATAATCAGGATAAATTTGTTGCAGTCAAAATCCTTTTGAGGCTTTGTCTCTCCCTTGGAGTGGACAGACTATAGGTACATGGAGACTCTTTGCTGGTTGTGGATTGTCGTAAAGTTTACAAGCCTCCCATGGATATTTTTCTTTTCCCACTATTCGAGGACATCAACAGAGTTAGAATCCACTTTAATATCCTTTCCTTTCAACATATTTACAGAGAATCTAATGATGTGGCCGACACACTTTCTAAGAAAGGCTTTCTCCTATTGACTGGAATCATAGAGAAATGGGAGCTAACTGATGGTCCAATGGTCTCTTTGGACTGTTGATGTTTCTAGTAATCCTTTTAATGGTTTGACACTATATGTTGAACTGATAGACATTCAGTATTTTTTTGATAGGATTGTTTGAATAGTTGCCACTTTGGCAGAAACCAAGTACAGACCTACCTTTGATGTGTAAGATACAATTTTGACATGTAATGACCCAATGGTCCATTGAACAATATGGTTTTATTAATATAAAGCTATGATAATTTTCTAAGGAAAAAAAATTCACGAGTAAGACTTTAGTACCAAGTTTGCATTTCCTTTTCAAAGCTTACAAATATCTTTTCAATTTTATATAATTTAGGTGTTTCCAATGTTGGGTATCATAAAGTACATAAAATATGCTTAAAATACATGCTTTTGCATTGTGAGTGAGACTTTGTAAATAGCTTATACAACATAACTCCTCAAACAATACCAGTGACATAATTTAAAATGAATGTAACAAATATTCTAATATTTAAGAACAACAATAATAGAAGATAAATTGCCATATTAAAAACCACCACCACAAAGATATTATCTACATAATTGACCTTATCCTATAAAATTAAAAATCTTCATTAAAGGAAATATTTGAAATATGCAAGCTATATCGCGAGCATATATTATATTAAGGAATAGGAAATATAGCCACAACTTGTGGAGAAAATCCAAACTATGTACAATGAACCTCATTACTACTTCTATTCCACAAATTAAACATATTTTTATATACAAAAATATGAAATATTACAATGAACTTCATTACTATGTCTATTCCACACATTAAACATATTTATATTTACAAAAATATGAAATGTTACTATGAACCTCATTACTATTTCTATTTTACACATTAAACATATAAATATATGATAGCCAAAACATTTCTTGGACTATGAATCTCTCAACTTCCAATCATATTTATAAATAGAATGGGAATTAACATTACCAATTGTTTGGATCTCCAACCTTACTTGCAATTAAAATAAAATTGCTAGTATTTGGTTGTTCAACCATATTTGTAAATAAAACAAAATCCAAATTATCGTGTGCTTGGATCTTCAACTACATTTACAAATAAAATGAAACTAAAACCACCAACTGCTTGGTTGCATAGTTATACATTTTTAACATGACCAAAATATCCTTTATCATTTTCAAGGTTCAAAACCACATTTATGTTTTTTCTATTCCTTGATTTCTCAAATATTATCTTTCATATCTTGAGAGTCATATTGGAAAATGAATTCAAATCCGACTAAAGTTTTGTTTTTGGAGGACACTTTCTCTCATGTTGGTTTTTCTCCATATTGTATGTTCATGTATTTTTTTAAGGCTATTTTAAGCTAAAATGACATATCTAGCCACAACAACTTTTCTAATATACCTATTCCAAAATTCTATATTAAAACATATTTCATTTTTGTAGGGTTGGATATACCTTCCACTTTGAATAATCAATACATAAGACAAATTGTGTATCATTTATGCCCATTTACCTATCTTCAACTATTGGAACAATCTTATGTACTTGCAAAACACAAACAAAGTATGGTCTCTGTTATGTGGTACCCGTACCAGCACACCTTCAGATGCTTGCCCAAGGAGAGGGGTCACATTTTTCTTCAGGGACAGGATGGGGGTAGTATCAACACTTTATGAGGGATGGTTATGGACAGACCCTTTGATACTTCCGTTATGAGTATTATGGATTAATGACATTGGTGTATTCCCTTTGTTGGGGTTTTCAACCCTGGGTTAGTGTTCGAGGCTCCTAGGGGAAAGTCACTCAGTCACATGACCTCCTACTTGTTTTCTACACTTGTGAAAGTATTCCATCTCTGAGGCTCTTACCTCCCTTTCAGGTCACCTTATACAGCTAACCTAGTCCCTTTCTAGTAGAGTGCTCTCCTTCCTTGGTCCAGTTTACTCGATGACGTCACCTTTGGTCACCATGCCCACAATCTTATTGAAGGGGGGGACATTGAGGGATTTTCAACATTATTGGGGTTAGATGGGGCATGACGACCCCCCCTTGCTCACTCCACCTTTCAGAGTGAAGTTTTCTTCTCAATTTTAGTCACTTTAGAAGTTTTGGGTAAACTATGGGGAAAAATTTCCGAAGTCATCCACATATTATTATTGTATGTTATCTTATGTTATATTTTTACATTGACATTTTAAGGGCTTGTAGGCCTGATTGTTTGTAAAAAGCAAGTGTGAGAGGCTATAAATAAGCCCTCCTCACTTCATTTGTAAATCATAACTCATGGGATAAAAACTCAATTATGTTACTTTTTTACCCTAGATAACTCTTTTGGAGTGATGCACACCTCTTGGAGTAGGTTTTATTTTCTCTTGTGGATGAAAATTGGATGTTATCTTTGGTTTTCTCATGCTTGATGGATGCTAGAATTGTTGGAAGAACACATGCTCAAGCAAGTCTAGTATTCTTAGTGTTACATGGTGAAAGGTAGGTGGATTTCTTGCTTCTTGATTGATTGACTGGTTGATTTAGGGCTGCATTATTTCTGAATAGAGCATTTGTCTACCTTCTGTTAGTTTTTCAACATTAAGCTAGCATTATGTTAGGATCTTTACTGAGAGAATAACAAGTACATCAATCAAACACAAGCACATCACAAGAGACAAGAGACACAAAGAGTTTTCCTCAGGGAAACCATAAAGGAGAAAACCCCGCAACTTCCTTAGAGATAGAATCGGCACCAAAATAGTAAAAGCCCCAAAGCAGTAGTCTTCTTCTTCTGTCTAGTCCCAGTGTATTTCCTTCCTCACTAATGTGCCACACTTGAGTGAGTGAATGATATGTGTTACAAGTGATAAATAGAGAGGCTCCCACTCTCTATTTATATTCTTCCATTCACTTGAAGTGCACTCAATCATGTCGGCCCAACTTAACAATTACTTACTAGAGCCTACATCTCTATGAGTGTATAATAACCCTAGTGCCCCGAAACTGTGGGGACTTTAACAATGACTTGACATGACTTGTTTACATTATTGATCCTCCCAATCGGAACATTGGGGCATGACAACATGACTCAAATACATAATAGAAACATCCCGGAATAAACATCGGGTTACAATACATAAGATACATAGATGAATACATTCCGAAGTTACATATACATTAACACCTTCTATCCTCTTTGCATGGTGGAAAACACTCCATTAAGGGGGTTTTCCCAACTTTAGCCTTGGATCTCCATTTTTTCCTTAGATTAGGGCCTCACAATAGACCCTAAAGGTTGTTGTGGCAAGCCCTAGTTTAGTAGACAAGGAGAAATTACTCCAAGAGGAAGGTGTGGCCGATCACCTTCCTCTAGGGACAGGGTCAAGGGTCTCATCCATAAAAACCCTAGTTATAAAATTTTACTAAATGTATCTTGCATTTTCATGGTAGAATTGGGGTTAGAATTAGGCCTGCAATTTTATGTTTGAAACCCTAAAAAATAGAAAAAATATATATTTTTTTCAAATTTTTGGCCTCTTTAAAATTTCGGCCCTCCCTCCTATAAATTTGTCTGGCCTTCTTTATCCCTAAAAGCCATAGGGAGAAATTTTAGGATGCCCTAAAAGAAACCAAAAATATACAAACTTAAAAACTACAAAACAATCCATAGAACTAAACCCTAACAACCCTAGTGCTGTTTCCTTTCCCTCGACCTAGTCCCTCTCCTCCTTGGCCTTACCTTAAAACCCCTCCAAAAAATGTTCGATTGCTCATTGTTTAAAAAAAATGCACTCTGCAATTTTTTATAGACTATCCAAAACTAATAGTAACCTGTCTTCTTTTCCCTAGTGCTCCTATTCATGGCTTCATTCTCCCTCTAACCTACCCCTAAATCCCTAAAACAAGGTATAGAACCTCCCTTTGAAGTGTCCTTTTCAGCCCTTACTCCCTATTGCTCCAATAACACGTCTGCAAATTCTAGCATCCTGTCATCACTATCAAGCCACCTAAAATATGCCATAAACAAAAACACAAATAAACAGATTAGTATTAATTTGATTACATAAAAGAAAGGACCACCTAGTTGTTGCTTAAAGATTGATATAAAAGGGTTCATTGTTGTTTGGAGTCAAATTGAATACTACCGGAATATTTATTTGCAAAACCAAGGAGGTTAAATTTGTTCTTATTAAAGTATTGTTAAGTGCTACAAGAGTCCCCTTAAATATGATTGACATCACATATTGCTTGGCATTGGTGTAATTATAAATAATTCCTCAACACTGTCTAGTAGAGATTTACACAAGGGATTGAATTTGTTAATGTATGCATGCTTCATAATTCATATATATATCAGAATTGATATATATAGTTAAAACATTTAAATTTGATTTGGTTTGGTGGATATCTAAGTTTGTCAAGTATGAATTGAATTCCAATATTGTCATAATGTCATTGGGTGAAATATTTTCCTAAAATATACTACTGATCATTGTCATAAATTGATGGTTATTGTTGGCTTATTGTGGAAATATCTTTGATTACAACTATGCATTAGTGCTTATGGATTTTTCTTTCTACTTAGTGAATGCTTATATCTCCAAGATAAATATTTATGAAGAAAGTAATACATTCATCTTGGTTGTGGTGTGTGTTTCTTGTGGGTTGGGAAGCTTCCTTTCTTTTTGCCAGCTTACTATCGATGTTGAAAGTGGATCCTTTATCATCGGGTGTGCGTGCTAACCCCAAATAATAGGTACATTACTTGAAGCCATTTTCTGTCATGCCTGATTTGGTTCCCACTGTTGTTGAAGGGGAGACTCTGAATGGCAGGGTGCCGAATAGGGTATGTTTTTATTTGGTTTCTCTTAGAGATTTTTCTGTTTCTAAGCAAGAGGACATGTCCCTTGGTAGGGATACACCTCAGTCTCACTCTTTTTGAACTCAAAATATTTCCTTTGAGAAGGTGAGGGTGGTCGTCCTATTTGTGTGCTTGGAAAGGACGTGACCTAGGACATGGCGGCGACTTTAGCCCAATGGGCGTTGGTGGGACATTTTGAATTTATGGATATTAATCGATAGGAAATTCTGGCTTGGGTTCATGAATATTGGAAAACGATTCTTAAATCCATAACCAAGGTTATGCTTCTGGTTAATGGCTGGGTTATTTTCCAATTTATTTATGAGGAATACCGAGAGGTTGTTGAAGGTCAGTTTTGGGTGTTAGGTCATGTAATGTCCCCAAAAATTGATTTTTAATTTTTTTTTATTAGGCTAGTAAATACTACCTATACGGAACATTATTTGACTTGCAGAATTATAAAGTACACTACATGTACCACTGTCTACTCATAAGTTGTTCTTATGTTCTGTCCTTTTTACTTTCAGTCATTATTATTAATGTATTTTACTCACGATGTCGTACTGTTGTTTACTGCTTAGTTCTTATGGTTATATATTTGTCGTGTAGGTTTCGTTACTTGATTTAAATGCTTTTTCCTTCCTGCACAGTCCTACTTGTTATTTATAAAGTCCTAACTTAACTTTGTTTGTGGAAACTAAGTGGGTGGAGTGGCGGGAATCGTTCTCCCATGAGGGCCTGAGAGGTAAAGGTGTTTACTTGATTGCAGGCTTTCTTAGTTCTTTGAACTGAGGCACCTATATTATTTCATATGCAATTCATACTTTGCGACGAGGTCTTGTTTAAAGAGTACTGATTGTCTTGATCCTAAAGGACCTACTACTAGTTGTAACGGTTCCTTACCGACTCAGATTTATAACATGGTTAGTGTTATCTTCATTAATTTAACTATCACAACTAAGTTTCCTATGTACTACTTATACTTCATTATGGTTTATATTTTGTCGTTTACATCTTAGTATATTTTTACGTTCTACATTTATTTTATTAATCTATTAACATATCCTATGTTTTCTTAAGTGCAAGTTATGTTCTTGGCTTAAAAACCAGACCGTTGATAATTATAAATTTTAATTACTAACATGGCATATTTTATATGCCATGTTTACTAAGCATTAAGCTTAGGGAAGCAAATTGTATTATGGTTCATATGTTATCTATATGTTTTATGCCTCGTGGATTAAACTTTGGACTAGCGCATGCTATACATGGTCCATGTACCAAACATAACATTGCTATATAATAAACCTTGTAATATGTTATGGGTTGCGAACATATCATATGGTTGAACCATATACGTTGGGGTTTAACGAATTGCATGGTAGTGGAGACTATCGTTTGGCAACGTTATCAAACTATGGCAAGGTGGGTTTTTGGCTTTGATATTGGAAATCAGCTGGTGCCATTAATGCACCTTGGTTTTTCATGGCAGCCCAAACTTAGGCTTGGATCACAATGGTCTTTTCATTTTGCATGTCATTTGGGGTTTGGTCTTGGCTATGCAGAGGAGGAAAATGGAGGCAACCTCTAGAATTGGAAGGTAAGCTTCACCTTGGGTTTCATGCCTGCATTTTCGTTTTATTTTGAAGCCTCTATCGTTTCCATACTTCTAAATTATGATTTCGATGGGTGTTTGCAGGTGTTGAGGTATGGTGAAGAGCAAAGTGGCTCAATATTTGTCATTGGTTTGACTGTGGAGCCAAGTGCAAGGTAAGCCTTGCCAAACAAGCTCACACTTGTTGTCTCTCGGCCTATCTACGTTTTGTTTTTGTTTTGGGGCTTATCTGTGGGGTTTTTAATTCTCCTTCGGGCTTGTGGTGAATAGACTTGGGTTTTGTAAATGTTAAGGGTGTTAAGCTGTGGAGTGAATGCTTATGCCATTATGGGCTCTATGTATAAATTTATGTGGATTTGTAAATCGTATTTTGGATCTGGGCTTTTAAGCCATGGGTTGCACCATTGCTTGCAATGGTGCCATAGCCCATTGAAACGCCCATGTGGACTTGATTGCGATGATGGCATTACTGTGTAATACTTTACTGCGTAAATAAAATGGAAAAGGTTGTTATAGCCACTGTGTAATTGTTGATTTATTGTAGCGCTATGGTTTAATATGGTGGTTTATAAAAGGGCATACACCTTCATTTACTATTTGTGTGTTGAGTATTATAATTGGTTGTAATGTTTGATAGCGTGGGGTAAGGGCCATGCCATATGTAGCTTGAGCCTTTCCCTTAGTGGTTGTGATAGATCCAATGGATTTCATTATTGTTTATATTTCATTGATTAGAGTGTGGGGTGAAATGAAACAGAGCCATGGGTACAAACCCTCAATGGATTTCGTCGCTGTAGGGAAACGCGTTGATAGTGCTCATTGGTTGTTTATAAGACTTTGTATTTTGGTTTACTACGTTGAATTAATAGCCTGTGTGTTATTTGGTTTTGCCGAGGCTGTGCTTACAGATCAGCCTCACAACTTGCTATAGCAAATGTATTGGGTTGTTATTTTAATAGTGTTGATTTTATTTAATGTATCCCACATACTCTAATGTATAGCATGGCCTTGTATCCATTACCCACAGGGTTGGAACCCTATTCCTGGTTGATTTAATGAGTTGTATTTTTAATTAGATGAGGGATGGGATTGTATGCCCATAGGATTCGATTCTTGTTCCCATTGTAAATACTATGGTTTGTAATATGATTTCGTTATGTTTAATACATGAAACAATTCCTGTGTATGCTTTTATCTGGTGTTTTACTTTGTTATATGGAATGAGATGTATGTTATGTAATTTTGGTTATTATTTATGCATATATGAGATGGTTGTTTATTGAGTCCTGCGACTTGGGTTTGTGAACCCATAGGGTCGATATCATGACCTCTGTTTAAAAAATATAGAGTTATTCGATTTGTTTTACTTGGTTAATTCATATGTGAATGTTTATGAGTGATATTAGATGGGACCCTTAAATGGTTTGTGCATGCGATTATAATGTTATTTATTTTAATTACTAGGACTGTGGATTTAGATATGAACAGAGATGTGAATCTTGGACCAAAAGGATGGTCACGATACTTCTTTCTCATTTATTTATGATGATGTATTTTTAAACGTAATGTTTTACTAGTCAGCAGATCATTAATGGTGCAAACCTTGAAAGGTCTTTAATGGTTTATTTAACTTATATTTAAATGTAGAATAATTTATAGATATACTTCAGATTTGTTTATGTTTGATGTCTATATATGTTTATTTATATTCATAATAGTTTAGTTTGTAGATAGTACCTTAGGTTATCTAGTTTGTAAGTTTATGTATTTAAATCTTGTTTCTAAGATTAATCTATTTTAATCTATAACATGTCTCTACTGACAAATGGAATATGTTAGTAGAGTAAGCAAGGTTAAAAGTACATCTATATAGTAATCTGAAACAAAACCCAGTTTTCATTAAACCTAGTTTAAGTAATGAAGATAAATACATAAACTAACTTAAATGAACAAACCTAGGTGAATACAGCATGAGGTATAATATGCAGCCTAGGGCTATGATTTAAGAAATGTAAACCCTAGAAGATATAGACATAACAATCATTTCTAGGGTTAGAAATGCAATATGAACCTTTACCTAAAGCAACTATCATCTATGCTAGAAATGAACTTGACATACTAAGAATTCATACCTGTAATTTTTTGAAGCTCCTTTAATGGCTGAACCTGCACACTTTGAATAACCAACATTAACCAATTAAGATAGATTCGGCCTATGTTTTGATGACCAAATCACTTGGGAATTACCACGTTCCACCCAACCATGACCCAATACCGATCTTGGTTTTAATCCGAATCCCCCCAGGATGGAATCCAACATGCAAATAGATTAGAGCTCCTAAGGTAGAGTTTCCTATCTAGTATATCAGATCTGGATCGGTTCTCCTTTTTCCTTCCAGCAAAATGTTCTCCAAGAATTTACTTGAGATCAAAGAGGCAGAAAAATGACTCCTCTAATGATAGATTAGACCCCAAGCCTTTCCATGGCTTGAGTCTTTATAGACAGAATTTTCAGTCAAAGGGATAGTTAAATCAAGAAACCTTGGTTTCTTGATTTAACCCTTTTCAATTACTTTGGTTAATTATTAATATTTTAACTTAGGAACTTTCTACTAGTTCCTAGTTAGACTTTTTAGGTTTTGGACCATTTATTATCTTTACATAATAAATAATAATTGGATGGAGCTTTTCTTTTTCTTTCATAATTAATATTATAATTATATTTAACTATTTATACATACCATGTATTAAGTACATAATAATATAACATTTGTCTTTGGGCATCAAATAGCATGATCCCTAGACTTAATCACACTTCTTCATTAAGGTCAAGTAGGTAGATGGTTTAGGTCTACTAGGCTAGGTAACTCTAAAAATCCTTGCATGTTGGATTTCCCTCGTATAATGTGGTAGCTCTTCAGTACTTGATGAGATTACATAAATTCGAAATTTCATTTAATCACTTATAAATAAGTATGATGACATCAATTTTTTTCCTCGAGTCGTTTTCACTCGAAAGTTATTAAATTCTTTTCAGTAACCCCTAGCGCTTACTAGAGCCCATACTCTATGCTTTAACAGGGAGTTACAATTCAGTGCGATTCCAGAGCTCCTCACTCAACACCAATGCTAGGATGTACTTGTACAATACACCTAGGGATACAATGGCCAAGGATCCGATGCTCCATAGCTTCGACTCAACATTAACATGGAAGGCTCCAGGGCTTACGCCCAACACTTCCAATTATATTTTCATGTGTTCTAGAGCTTCTCGCTCAACACAAAGGTAAGTACTCATGTGCTCTAGAGCTTCTCGCTCAACACAAATCATTAATCACTCAAGTGCTCCAGAGTTTCCCGCTCAACACAAATCACTAGTCACTCAAGTGCTCTAGAGTTTCCCGCTCAACACAAAACATCTCACCAATCATGTGCTTTAGGGTCCACTCCCAACACAAACAAGCATATATATATATATATATATATATATATATATATATATATATCAACAATAATTGGCTTACGCCCAAATTAAAAAACTAATCATCATATTCATATGCACTGGGGTCTTCAACCCAATATAAAAATAAAATATCAAGATAATCATCATAATCAATAGGAACATACCTATAAGTGTTATGTCCAAAATTCGGGATATTATAGGTTAAGGTTCACTTGTCCTCAATCGATGGCATGTGGGGTTTGACCCTCGGTCTGAAAAATTGTTAAAGCACCATCTTTGGGTTAATTTACCTGACTTTTCGATACAATGCTGGAATCTGAAAGCTTTTATGGGGATAACTAATGCTATTGCCAAGTTTATCATGATGGAAGCTGAGAAACTTCTAGGTTTTGAGCGGGCTTCTCCTCGCGTGTTGGTGGAATTAGATTTGGTTAGAGGGTATTTCAATTGAGCTTGAGGTTATTTGGGAATGGGGTCCCTTCATTCAAAGGCTTGATTACTAGAGGACGTCTTTTAGGTGTCACCGATGCCGCAACACTGTTCATTCTAAAGCTTTTTGTTTGTTGAAGGATTACCTAGTTCAGTCCTGTTGGAGGTGGAGAAGCCAAATGGTGATGGGTCTTTGAGGTTGGACAAGGAAATTCCCTTCCTATTCCTCTGGACAAGGATTCAACATTCTCCTTTGTTGGTAAAACTTCCCAATCCATTCCTTTACTCTTAAAGTTTATTTCAGTTGTTGATATTCTTAGCTCATTGTCTTTTCTAGACGGTGATGTGTCTGAGGATGCTATGACATTGGGTCTAGGGGATGGGTCTCCTAGGGTTTCTTTCAGTCTATTGGCTCGGGGGAGGTAAGGGGAGTCCTTGTGGGTTATGCTTCACATGCACCTGTATTTTATTCCAGTGGGGGGTTTAAATGTTCCTTTTTTTGCAGTCAGGATTTTCCTCCTCTCCGTCCTGTTTCAACTCCACTCCTTGATATTTCTCTCTCTCCTTATTCCATTCCAGATATTTATTTGGAAGAGGAGACAAAGGTTGTTTTGTTTACTTCTTCCCCCGGGTGTTTGGTTCCCCCGTCTCTTTGTGTTGAGGATCCGACTGTCACTTTTCGCAACCTTTAATATCCTTTTCCTAGATTCTCATTGGAAGAGTCCACTAGCCCTGACGTTTTCACCATTTCCCCAGTCAAGGCTATGAACGTTTCTGTCAAGAAGCCGAGGAAGTCTAAAATGTGTAAGGATAGTATAAAAGGAGTTAAGGACTCCATTAGGGAGGCTTCTTTTGTCAACCCGAGGATTGTTTCTTTGTATAAAAGGGGGATTCCCTCTAGTCCTGTTAATGCATCCTCTTTGCTTTGTTGGGCTCTACGAGATTCAATGACCCTTTCAAAAGTGTCTGGATGAATTGTATCTCCTTTAGTAAGCGAGGGATCGGCAGTGGATCGAAGCGAGATTCCCTTAAACGTTTTCTTAACCTTATTCATTTGGCTATTATTTTGCTTTAGGAAACTATGTCATCAGGTTATAATGCTTGTGATTTATTTTTGCATTCGATACCTATTTGGCGGGTTAGTGTTTGTGATGTGCTAGGTCACTCTCGGAGCACTTTGGTGGCATGGAACCCCCTTATTGCTGACCTTAAATCTTATTCTACTTGTGCAGGTATTTTACTTGCTGGTAATCCCAAAGGGTTTAATGATCCTATACATATTATCAACATTTATGGTCCTTATGCTCACAGAAAGCAGTTTTGGGATGTGGTTGATGTTTTTGGTATTTTCTCGTTGTCGAATCTCATTATTGTGGGTGATTTGAATTTTATGTTGACCTCAGATGAGGTGTGGGGGGCAGGATGTATCCTTGATCCTCTTGCCAATTTTTTTGGGGCTCTCTTTGGGGATGCACACTTGTTCAATGTGGTTCCTGCGGTTTTGAATCCCACATGGTCGAATGGTAGGTGTGGGGATATTGGGATTGCTAAGCGTCTTGGTATATTTTTCATGGTTGAGTCCCTTTGTGATAAGCTTGGTAGGTATCAGTCTTGGTCCTATTCTACAGGATTTTCTGATCATAAAGCTGCAATTTTGAAATTGGATTTTGACAAGAGCTATTGTTCATATCCGTTTAAGTTCAATCCTTCTTAGCTTAAGGAATATGCTTTCAAAGAGTTGGTTGTGGAAAGCTGGGGCAGACTATCAATGGAATCTCTGCATCATCTTAATCCGATGCAAAGTCTGATATATAAATTGAATAAATTGCGCTCATTGGTGATATGCTGGGAAAAGGAGATGAAAAAGGAAATTGAAATATTATTATGTGAGGTTGAAGGTTCTATTCATGCTCTAGAGGAGGTTGTTGATGATCAATTATTTTTTGAGGATCGAAAAAAGTATATGCAAGAGCTATGTCTACGAAAGCAGAGGATTCTTTCCCATAAAGAGGAAACTCTAAGGCAAAAGAGTCGAGCAATTTGGTTGCAGGATGGGGACGATAATTCAAAATTCTTTCATAACTTTTCCAACAAACGTTGTCTTTCCAATTATATATGGGAAGCTAAAGGTGTTGGGGATACAACTGTGAATGAATCTAGTTCTATCAAGTCTGTGGCTAATGAATATTTCTGTAATCTCTATTGTGATCAATATTCAACCAACATTTATGATAAGCTGAAAACTATGCAGTGATATCCTACCTTTTTTTACAGTTTCGATTGTCAAGTTATTGGGGGCCCTATCTCTCTGGGAGAATTATTTGAGACTGTGAAAGGTTTTGAAGGACAAGAGTTTGGGGATTGATGGTTGGATGATGGAATTTTACCTACTTTTTTTGATCTTTTGGGAACTGATTTGGTTCAATCCATTGAGGAGTCGAGGAGGCCTGACATTATTCCAGACAACTTGAATTCCACTTTTATCACTCTTATTCCGAAGGTGGACAGACCTGTTTCTTTTGATTAGTATCGTCCGATAGCCTTATGTAACCTCTTGTATAAGTTGATCTCGAATATTATTGTTGATAGGTTGAAACCTTCTCTGGGTAGGATTATATTTGTTGAGCAGTTTGGTTTTTTTTCTAATCGACAAATCTTGGATTCGGTTGGGATTGCTCAGGAGGTTATGCATTTAGTGAAGATGAAGATATTATATGCTTTCATTCTTAATATATATTCAGAGAAGGTGTATGATAAGCTTGACTGATATTTTATTCATCTTATATTTCTCCAAGCCGGTCTCTCTTTTAAGATTACCATGTGGATTAAGCCATGTGTCACTTCATCCAGTTATGTTGTTCTTATTAATGGATCACCTTCGTCTTTCTTCAGGGGTTCTCATGGCATCCACCAAGGGTGTCCTCTTTCACCTTATCTTTTTTTATTTGTCATTGAGGGACTCAACATATTTTAAGGAAAAGGAAAAACAATTGATTAAAGGCATCAAAGTGGCAGGCTCGCTTTTCGTGACTCATACTCTTTTCGTTGATGATGTTTTGATATTCAGGGATGAATATTTCTCTTAATGGATCCATATTAAGAATTTGGTCGATACATTCCGTGGGGCATCTGACATGTCCTTATGTCCGTGAAATTCTTGTGTTAGTTTTTCTTGTATTTATCAGGGTTTAATTGATGACCTCTCTATCCTTCTTCCTTTTAAGATGAACCACCTGGATATTGGTTTTAATTACATTGGGTATTACTGTTAAGCCCAATAATTACAAGAGGGAGGATTGGTGATGGCTTATAAGGAAGTTTCAAGGGAGAATGAATAAGTGGACATTGATGTGAATTTCCCTTGGGGGAAGATTCATCTTGATCACCTTAGTGATTTAGTGTATCCCTGTCTATTACTTCTCTATGATCCATGTCCCTAAGGGGGTGATTGTTGAAATCAAAAGTCTTATCTTCCATTTTTTGTGGGCTGGTACTCTGAAGGTTACTAAGTTTCACCTTGGTGGGTGGGAACCTTTATCCAAGCCGAAGTCGTGGGGTGGCTGGGGGATCAAAAAAATCTATATATTTAATCAATCCTTTTGTGCTAAAAGTTTATGGAGGGGTCTCTCTGTTCCTGAAATTTGGGGGAACGTGATTAAGGATAAATACTTAAGAATATTTCCCTAGGACCTATGGTTGCATGATGCTCACATTAAGGCTCTTGATTCCTTGGCTATTTGGAGAAGTTTGATGGCTTTGTTAACTCTCATTCTCTCTGATCTTTGTTGGCAAGTTGGGAGAGGGAATCAAGTATTTATTGGGGTTGATTTGATTTTTGTATTTTTGCATTGTTTTAGGTTATCTCGTGGTCTTATTTCTCAGTTGCGTCAAAAGAACATTGTGCTTCTCAAATAGGCATCCGTGGCTTGTGAGGATGTGGATCCTAAGTGGATTACGTTAGAGGATCTAAGTTTACAAGGGGATTTGGCTTAGGAGTGGGAAAATTATGTCTCTCATTTGTATTTGGCGGGTGTTGTTTTGACCAAATGCAGTGATTGACTGGTCTGGGCCTTTAATAAAAAAAATGGTATTGTTTCGACCAAACTTGCTTATCAATATTTGGTTAAGAATAGATGAGAACACAACTCTTGTTGGTAGTTTTCTTTGGTTTGGAAATCAAAAATTCCATGGAATATTAAATGCTTCTCTTGGCTCTACCTCAAACATAAAATTTTGACATGGGAATCGCTTCAGACCAGAGGTTATTCAGGTCCTGGCAGATGTGTACTTTGCTTATAAGCTCTGGAGACGATGGAACATTTGTTTGGATAATGCCCCTTTTTTTAGGAGGTTTGGCATCATTTTTATTTGTGATTAAACCTGTCAATGAGCTGGGGATTTAATGGTGTTGAAGGAAATCTTAAGATCTGGGTGAAGGTGACTCCTTTTACTATTGACTATGCCTTGGCTAGTTTGTGGGAAGTCTGGAGAGCTTGCAATTATGTTATTTTTCAACAGGGTCAAGCATATGCTCATAGTATATGTTTTAAGGCATTTTCCAGACTTTTGGATTTTGGTTGCACCGTGACAAAAGTTAGATCCATGCACATCGATTTTCCTCTTTTAGATGATAATCAGATGTTGAGTTTTTTTTTTTTTTTTTATGGGGCTGAATAGGATGGCCATTGTAGGGCTGGTATGGTTCTTAGGATGGATTTGAATCACATGTTCCTGCTATAGATGGATTATGGCTTGGGTACTAACATTAAAGCTAAACTTCTGGCCCTCTGGGGTTTGTTATGGTTTTCTTGGAAGAATAAATTTTCAGGTTTCTCCCTGCTAGGGGTCTCCAAGGTTATTGTGGATTGGGATAATGCCGTTCACTCTTTGGGCTAATGGAGTTCACTATATTCAATATGTGGATTTACATCACTGGATGGGTAATGCCAAGTGGTTGTTTGGGCTTTTTAACAAGCTTTCCTTCCATCATATTTATCGCAAATTCAAAAAGCTGTTTGATAGTCTTTCCAAGTAGGCCATTGGTCATGTGGGAGGTGTGATTGCTTGGGAAGAATTATCTGAGGGGTGCGTAATTGACTCTGGTCAATTGAGCCTCTACTGCTAGGTGTCTCCAAGGTTATTGTGGATTGGGATAACGCTGTTCACTCTTTGGGCTAATGGAGTTCACTATATTCAATATGTGGATTTACACCACTAGATGGGTAGTGCCAAGCGGTTGTTTGGGATTTTTAACAAGCTTTCCTTCCATCATATTTATCGCAAATTCAAAAATCTGTTTGATAGTCTTTCCAAGCAGGCCATTGGTCATGTGGGAGGTGTGATTGCTTGCGAGGAATTATTTGAGGGGTGCTTAATTGACTCTAGTCAATTGAGCCTCTACTGATTTTCTTTATGCTTTCCTTTGTGTCAGCTTTTATGCTGATAATAGGGACTATGGGAGGGATGCTAGTATGGATTATGTACTGAACATATGAGTTGTTGACAATCTAGATTTTTGGGAGTATATATTGGATAGTTGTTATTTTTTGTATGTTAGATGTAGTTGTTTCTAAAGTCCATATTTTGGGACTTTTAAGAACTCTTTGATGTATATACGACACAACTTTTCTTAATATAAAGTTGTTCTTTTCATTATGAAATAAAAAAAACCAAAAAACTAAATAATTTATTAAAAACCAAAGTTACCTCATTATTTTCCAAGATATAATATATAAAAAATTATAAAAAATAAATTTTTTTATTAAAAATCAAAATCATATAAATATTTTTCAATATAATATATATTTTTAAATCTAAAAATATAATATATTTTATTAAATATATAAAATTTTACATCTTAAACACATACTATATTTTAATTAAATATTAAATGCTTATATCGTTACTCTTAAAATCTACTAAGCCAAAATCACACAAGTGTTATCATAATAGATATTAGATAACAACATGCTTATGGGATACACACTATAACAAATAGTTTTAAAATCAATAATCATTTCAAAACGTGTTCTCTATGGATGTATATGTTGTTGCCTTAAATATGAATATAATATAAAATAGCATTTAGTTTTAAAATCAATAATGATTTTAAAACTAAATGCTATTTTATATTATATTCATATTGAAGGCAACAACAAATCAAAACAGGTTCTATATGGATGTATATGTTGTCTTAAGTATAAATAAAATAGCATTTGCATTAACTTTCATGTGCATTAATTTGAATAGGTTATTAATAAAAGTTATATTTAAAAATAAAAGTTATATTTTAAATTTTAATGGTTTAAATATTTATTTAAAAATACTGTAAAATAAAAAAATTAATAAAATTCAAATTCAAACATATATATTTATGTGAATAATGTATTATTTATATAAATAGATAATTGAGTTTTATCTTTAATGAATATAAATTAGATTTATATAATAAATATATACTTTAAAATAAATGACTATTTATTCGATAAGTTTAATTTATGTTTAAAATTAAAAATTAAAAATTAAAAATACTGCTATAAACATATTTTGAATATTGAATAAATCATATTTAAAATTCAAAACTCATATACTTTATTTTATGAATACTATAAGGATATTTATCATATTATATTCAATATATTTTATCTTATTTTATGAGTGTTATAGGTACATATATTATAATGTATTAAAAAACAATGTATGTATCCAAAGTACTCTACTTTTAGCCACCTCAAATAAGGTTTTTTATTGATTTTATTTTTAGATATATTTTCAATTTAATTTAACCATAGTTATATTGGTTGTAATGTAAAAGGTGAGTTGTAAATACACCTACCCCCAAAAATGCCGAACTTGTAATATTTTATTATATCTCTTATGAGATCCATTTTAGATTTTAAAATTCCCCTAATTGGCATATGCATGATTAGGACTAAAGAGTTGTACAAGAAGACCAAGAATATTCATCATCAAAAATGAAAATGGGAAGAGAAGCTAGCTGCTGATCACCTAGGGATTATTTTTGTGCTCTCGAATTCTCTCCCAGCTCGAATGTTTGAGAAGAACAACGAAAAATCAATTGAGTGGCTTGAGGATTCTCAGGGGCTTGGATGAATGCCTTGTCGGTTGATTCAAGAGAAAGAACGTTGATCTTGGAATTGAGTTGAGAATTTGAGTTTACATGTGCCTGGGTGTGATGGCAGAGCCATCCCTCGAAGCGATCCATTTGGGCATGCAAGTTCAGGCCCTGAAAGTTGTCCTGAAATCTCCCTTTTGTGTAATATGAAATTGCTTGACCTATCAATGCTTTAGTGTACTAGAATAAACCAAGAGTTTTGATATATTGGGTCTCCCTGGTGCATGTGGAGCCATAATCATCCATCATATTCCCGTATTCTTACAACAATTTCCCCATGATAGGATTTCGACAACGACTTTGAAGGTAAGTTTCCATATCATGAATGCGATCTCTGGTAGTGGGATGTGACCATAGTATCAAAGTAAGCTTTGGATTTCTCCTTCTCATGGACAACACAAGGAATTTGGGAGAGGTGGGGATTGACTGTGGTCTTTTTCTTAGTTTTCTTAGAGCGAACCATGTCTAAGACAGAACCTGGGAGGAAACAAACGAGATGAGAGAAAAACGTTTTGAGGGCATAATGGATGCAAGGCAATCCTGGAGGAACAAATAAATAGAATATGGTGGAAACGAAGGAGACAAAGGCTCTGATAATCAACTCTGTTCCTGAGTGTAATCATCAACCATCTCATCTTCTGATCAAGGCCTATATTGGACATAGAGAGGAGCATAAATGTCATGAATACCAAAGTAATGACAAAATCAGATAGAGGGAAATCAGACAGAAAGTTACAGTCTTGTGTGAGTGAGTCATATTTTCTAAAACTTTCCATAATGTATGCCATGAGAAGGCCTTCTATATTTATGCCATGCACTGACATACCACACGTTCGGTGGTTGTCCTCTCGATCTACCCGATGTTAGATTCATAGTCCACCGCGTGGGACAAAACCCAATGTGGGGAAATTTGTTGGTACAAGTTGACTAAAACAAGCTTAAAGAAATTAGGAATTCAGATGAATACAATTCACTTGGCTTATTCACATGCAATCTTGGTGAATGTAGATTACAAGTGCCTAGATCAATCAAATGGACATATTCATTACAACATAATATATGATTTTACAATGTTGAAGCAACAAGAGAATGGAAGCTAGGATTTATTATAGATGTTCAAAACTTAATTCTCAATTGAGGCCAGGATTTAATATTTTCATGTACAAACATAGCCAATATAATTTGATTATCTGGCCCATAATTGTTAATTTGTCATCATATAATGTATTTATACCAATTTTTTTTGTTGTCAAAAGAATGGTTGTATGACTAGATCTACTCAATTGTTTTCTTAAATTTTAATTTCAACACAAACATGTTTAAGATGTTAATGCATCATTTATAACCAGGCAACCATTATACAAAATAGGAATCAATTTCTACATGATGACTACTTCCACAAATTAAAAGCATGAGATAGCTTGCCTCATTTGCTTTCTTTAGAAAAATGGGTTTCAATGATTGAAAAGAAAGAAAAGAAAAAGTTTAGGGCATAGTTAGTCATTCAATTTGATAGGTATATGGACACCTTATCTTCGAAAAATTTAAAGGAAAACAAACATATTGACATGTGACATCTACTATAATTTTACAAGATTCTAAAAATGATTTCCAATCCTTTTGGATCACTCCCATTTAGAAAATATAGCACAACCTTAAAATAATTCCCTACCATTTTAGCCACAAAATGTGAAGCATTACCAATGAAGATGAAATTAGTTCTTGTATATAACCTGTAAAAAAATTGAGGTAAAGAATACAAAGGTGTAAACAATGACCATTGCATTAGAAACTAGGAACAAACTAATTTCATCTACCCAATTCAAAAAACATCTAACAACACCTATCTTAACACAATTTGAACATCTCATGTATAATCAAGTGAATCATATAACTTAACAACAAATCATAATATTGAATCTGAAATGAAAGATTTCCATCTTGCGATTGATCATGGGGAACTAAAAGACACACCATTATATTGTGACTAAACTAGAAGGTTCATTCTAACAACCACTAGGATTTGTAACATAAAAAATCTGCTTATCCAAAGTTGTTAAAATTTCCAAAAATGATTGCCTCCTAAATCCAATTCATAAGTTAAAAATAATTTATTAAGGAAAATTTCATTTTTTAAAATTTGTTTATTGTGAATAATTGGATGCTAAATAGATAGTTGAAAAATAAAGCAATGACCATGTCCTTGTTCTTCGCTTGACTATCAATGCTAAAAATTTGAATATGTTGAATGGAAAACTCAAGTCATTGCAGTGAAATATGTAAATATTAACTAAATTAATATTTACTTTAGCCCGCCTAGTAAAACTGATGAAAATAAGCATAACTTTGTCCAAAACAATATTTCAACCTACACAAAGTGATTTCCTTGGTATAAGATATCTAATTGGATATCTATACTCCTTGTACATGCAATATCCAATGTACAAGATTCTTGTCCAATAATAATATGGTTGTCATTTCCATTGATAATATAGAACCCCAACTTGACATTAGTATTTTTTGATTTATAACAAGGATAAAAAAATAGGGATAATTTAACAACAACAATGAAAAGTTGAAAAGTTCAAACTTTCATAGATGCAAACTTGGAATCGACACATGATTTCAGTCACATAATGTCTTGAATATCTAATGTTAACAAATACTAGAACTTACAACATTAGCTAGCAAGTGCACCAACCAATGCAAAATGTCAAGATCATTATATCTATCCATATCATGTGAACTAGAATTTAATCTAATCTACTATCTTTTTGGTTTATAGGGATTTGAGTGGATAGGAAGAACTTTAAGCGGCTCTTGGGATTCCCAAGGATTTGCGTGAATGACCAAGATTTATAAGGACCAAGGATACAACAATTGGTTCTATTCATCACTAATGTGGAATAGTAGGACTCCATTATACTAAAAAAAAATGGATTTATAAGGATTTTAGTAATCGGCAAAATAATCAATTGCCTATTAAGAAACAAATTCAATTGTTTCTGTGTAAAAGGAATCCATATACATATTTGTAAATTAAAACAAACCATAATTATAAGACTTCCTCCTAGTAGTTTGTTGGGATTCCTCATCTGTTTAAATCCCAATCTATCATTTACATGTTTCTCATGAATGGGGAATAATGAGAAAACCAAGAAAACATGTTTTGATGGTGGTGTATAGGGTGTTTAATGGGAATTGTAAACTCACAAAATAAAGACGATTAATACATGATGCAATGAACAATATTTGACATCCAATCAAGAAATGAGTTGCACGTCCAACCACTCTTTGAATTGGTATTAGAGACAATATGTGGCATACTGATTCTGCATGTAAATTTCCATTCTAGATAAAAACCAAATCACTAAAGAAAATCACATCTTTAATATCAAATGTAATTTGATGTTTTATTGTTGATATGCTTTTAGTTAAATAACAGAGCATCCATGAAATGGAATAATTGTAAAATAATAGAGAAACATTAAATGAAATATATGAACATAATGTTTTCTCTAATATATCTTCGCCACCCCCACCCTCACCCTCATAGGTATGTCTCTAACACTCTTAAGGGGATTTGATTCAATGGAAAATATGGGTGTTTTGAAGGAAACTAATGCACAAACAATATTTCCTTGTAGTGATGAGGTGCATGCTAGTAATTCAAAATAGATGCACACAACATGAAATTAAGATGTTCATCATCAAATGAACCTATCAAGATGTGATCCAGGATATGGATGGAATTACTTTGTTTAAATTTCATGGGGATTTCAAACCCTAGTTTGTGACGTATTGTAGCTAAAAATACATGAGGAAAATAGTATAAATTAACTCAAATGCGCTATAAGCCATAGATGGTAGGTTAACATACCATTTGGTCATTGTTGCTGTAAGTGTTCTCTAAAAGAGACGAAGATGCACCGTGTCTTTATGATTTTATTAGATGAGTCCCAAAGGTGAAATGACATGACATGGTTTGTTGAATCGTCTCCCTATTTCCCTTCAAATTTTAGAATATCTGAGGGAATCTCAGGGGGCATATTTGGCCAAGTTGGATCATGACGAATGGGGTTATTAATCATTTTATCCAATTCATGGATATTTAAGCTCTCCATGAAAGGGAGGTTTGTATTAGGGGTTGGTACCACCATAGTGTTATGTGTGTTGTGCCCTCTTGGAGACAAAGGTGGCATGGATGGTGGTATTATTTCTCCTAATGAAGGAGAAGGTGGGGGTGTTCTTTCTCCCGTAGGAGGAGACGCTAGGGGCTCATATTTCCTCCAGGGGGTGGGGATGGAGTAGTGCCTCTTCTACCAAAAGAAGAAGCAAGGGGAGTTGTATGATCTACAAGGGGAGGAAAGGGAGATTTAAGAAAGGGGCATCCTATCTTAGATGACCCTAACAAAGTTTCCTAGGAATGTATCTCCCTCGTGAACCACATGGAGTAAATGGGAAAATACCTCTATGGAAAGGAGAAATTCCTTCTAGTTTGAGAGACTTCCTCAAGTTTCTTTGTTCCCCTATGGTGCTAATATATGTGGACAAGTGAGAGTGACGATAAAGGGTTATAGACACAAATTAACAAATGCAAAAAATATGCCAACCACAATAGATGCAATATCGTTCAAAGTGAGTGATAGGTGCTTGAGTCTTTTTGTAAATAGTCCACAAGTTGGTTCTTTTTAATTATGAATTAGGTGATCTTGTAAAAAATAAAATAAATGTGAAGTCCCTAGTAGACGTAATGTCCTTTCATCTCAAAAGTCACTAGGAATTCCAGTATCTCACCCATCCACGGTGATGGAATCCCTTGACATTGGCTAGTGAAGGTATGACAAATTCAATTATCAAGTAATGATGCCAGGGCTATGTTCTGAAAGGGCTGGAAACATTTTCAACAACTAACAAAATCCAAGTCATCATTCAATTGCATGCACAATTGCTGCCTGGTGATATCCTAGGTTTTGGCCATTAAGATACTCACGTCAAGTGTGGATAAGTGGATTTGCATGGGAAGTAAAGTGTTGACTCCACAAAAAGTGAGTGTCTCTTTGTGGCAAGGAGATTCTTCTATATCTCACCTTTCATATCCTTGGACACCACACCCTCTTATCTGGGTTGTCCTTTGACACTTGTTGATACTAGGATTTTAAAGTGCCCTACAATTCAATAACACTATGTTTGGATAATGTAGAAGAACGATGGGAATTATTGGATGCCTAGCCCAATCAATCCTAAACTAACTAAAATTATTTGGTGACCTCCTGTAGAGGATTTTAGTTGGTTTGAGCATTACAAGTGCAATACTCGTTTTAATAAGTCCAAATTTGATTAAAGAGTGTGAAAGATGTATTTGAAACTTTCATATCATATTTCTGATCCACCCACATCACTAAGTGTGAAAGATGGAGAGAATACTAGATATGGAAGAGTCTTTAGGTCTCTTAGTGTGTGCTTAACTGGAAATCACACATATGTTTGGAAAGAAAAAGAAATTGAAATTTGTAAATAATCTAAAAGAGCATAAAGTAAAGTCTCACAGGAATCCAATTTAATTCAACTCTAAGAGAATAAAAACCATTCAATATGCTTCAATTAAGTAAATGTGTGCAAAGGAGGTATTTTAAACCTATCACCATTTTCTGATTTTCCAAGATCACTAGGAGTGCAAGCCAAATAGCATACTTCAGGTAAAGGAGTATGTTGTGGGAAAATAGCCACAAGGGTGGACAACCTTATTACAATGAGACAATCCTTGAGGTTACAGCAAGGAACTAGTGTTATGTTGGAGAAGTAAAAGAAGCAAACCCAAAATGGTCAAGACAACTCTTGATTAGTAACAAAAATTAAAAGGGGAAATAAAAACAAAAATGAAATAAAGAGATGGGTAAGAGATAGGCTAAACAAGCTTGAACAAGAGTGTGCCAAATCAAATATTTATTGCCCAATGGTCCAAATAAATACAAGAGTAACACCTAGGAGGTGCAAGCTTCAAGGGAAGCAAAAATTCTCCCTTAGGGACATCCTTTTTGTCGACATAATTGCAATATAGCTACTAGAGAACAATGGAGAAACTCTTGCCTCTTAGGGGAAGAGGGGCACAAGGGAACTTTGTGTATGCCAATATGAGGGAGGAATGAGATTGAAAGATGAGCTCTTGATGTGACTCCAACAACATAACGTTTCTTTGACTCAATGTGGTTTACTTAATCATTTCCTTAATTACCTTGAAATTTTGGAATATCCGAATGAAGCTTAAGGGGCATATTTGGCCAAGCTGGATCATGAAGGATGAGATAATTAATCGGTTTATCCAACTTAGGGAGATTAAAGATTTCTATAAAAATCATATTTGTGTTGCAGTTGACCTCTCCACTATGTGATGTGAAAGAGTATTTATGCCTCTCAGTATGTGCTAAGTGGAAATCACACATGTGTTTGAGCAACAAAATAAAATTGAAATTTCTCGTCGATCTAAAAGAGCATAAAGTAAAGATACATGAGAATCCACTTTAATTCAACTCTAAGCAAACTAGATTTTTTTCAAGATGCTCAAATGAAATAGATGCATACAAAGGAGGTATTTCGAACCTATCACCATTTTTTATTTTCCAAGATCAATATAAGTGCAAGGAAAATACCATACTTCGGGTAAAATAGTATTTAGGTCCTTTGCTTGTGCACGGCAATTGTACTAAACTATCTTGCATAAAACAAAGAAACATTTAGAACTAAGTATAGTCAAATCTAATTGCCTAGACCAAAAATTTCAATGAAATAGCAAGCATATTCATTTAACCACTAGTGTGTACTAAGAGGCCCGTTGAAAACCTCAAAGTCTTTTATCTTAGAGATTTCAAGAAGTCACTTGTTTACTACTTATCTTGGGCTAAGTTAACTAATTACTAAAGAAAATTATGTTGCATGTGGGATAATTTTCTAGTTCATTAGGCAGTCGTTGAAATTGCAAATGATAGGGAGAAATTGAGGTAAAAAGAAAATAAAAAGACAGTCGTGTGTGTTTTCAGCTTACAAATGTGCAAGCGTGAGTACAATGAAGAAAATTTGTGCTAAGTGCAAGTACAGTAAAATAAAGTTTTGCAGCCTTTTTTTTGTTGGAAAGTGGAAGAACCCCCCTGACTAGCAAGTTTTCCAATGGCTAAGTTACCATGAAAAAGGGGCATCTAAGCCGTCAAAATCACCCAAGGATCACACATGGCCTGGACCGCACCAACCCTTAACATGGTTGGATTTTTGGTGTTTGTGGGGTTTCAAACCGACGACCTTTCTACTTAAGGGCGTGTTAACCATCACTCGCCACCGAATTTTCTACATCTCACTGATAAAGAAAGTTGTGCAATATTACTACGCAGGTTATAAGATAATTAATCTACATGAGTAGCATGTATGTTTTTTCGAATGTCGTGCTAGGTAGCACACTCAGAACGTTGGGATCCACTATACTAATAAGAAGTTGAATATGAGTAGAGGGATTTAGAATTATGACTAATGAGAAGATGGAATTATTTCTCCTACACTTGCACAACGCGATAAATTTACTATCTAACAAAAGACAACGAATTCAACATAAAATGAACAAAAATAGAGTGGAGTCACCATAAACATTGTTGATAGAAAAATGACACAAGGGTGAGCAATTTTCCCTGTTATCCTTCCTGCTTGCAGCTATGGGAATAGTAGTAGTTTTGGGTTCGGGATACCAAGTGATCACAAGCTACAACAACTTCAAAAAACCTAAACTAACCTAAAAGAATGAAGATATTTCTCCTTGAGGAAGGAGGAAACAATAGAAAAATTCTTGCCTCTTAGGGAAGAGGGAAAGGGATATTTGTGTATACCAATATGAGGGAGGAACGATAGTGAAAGATGGGATCTCAATGTGATTCCAACAACATAACTTTGGTATGATTTTCTTCCTTCAGAATGCATGCTCGTGGCTTCCTTTTATAGGGAAAAGGGTTGCAGAGAAATAACAAGATCTAAATGTGAACTCTCCACTCCTTTGAATTGTTTTCCAAGTACATGAGAGGGGCTATTAAATTCTCCCAAGCATGTGAGAGGTGTCAATTTGAATTTTGGAGACAAGAGAGTTGTTTTGAGCCTTTAATGTGCTGTGGAATTTTATGATCTCGCCATTTTACCTATCACACGGATATCGAAGGGAAATCCATGCGCGGTCCCGTGAGTGACTATAAAGATAAATCATGCTACATAGTGTGGGTTTCCAATGCTCGTAGTCATGCTATTGTTCCTTTAGATTCTTTTGGCATTCCGAGGATAATATTGTTTTCTACATATGATGAGGATGTATTTGGTTAGTTGCATTCTATATGTGGATGACGATTTTATGCATTATTAGCCTAAATGTCACATATTAACAAAGTCTTAAGGTCCTTTTCTTGTGTGAGAAAGAGGACTAAACTATCTTTGACATAAAACAAAGAAATAAGCAAGAAGCAAAATATCTATAACTAAAAGTAGTCAAATCTAATTTCTTAGACTAACAATTTTAATGAGATGGAAAGCATAATCATCCAATCACTAGTGAGTACTAAGATCCCCATTGAAAGCCTCAAAGTATTGTAGACTAAAATACTCCAAGAAGTCACTTCTTTACTACCTATATTGGACTAAGTTATCTAATTACTAAATAAAATTAATCTGTTATGAGTTTTGTACTTTTTGATTCATTACGGAGTCATTCAAACTATAGATGATTGTGAAAACATATATAAAAATAAAACAAAAGACTTAGTCGCATGGGCATTGGATCCACAGTTGCACTAATAGCACGAGAAATTCGCACGGATTTACTGCATGAATTATAGAACAATTCAACTACACGACAAACCACACATATGCCAACAAACATTTATGTGCTATGTAACATGTGCGGGAAATCGAGATCCACACTACTAATAAAAAACTTCTCTTGGTAAGAGAGCCACATAATTCTAGTTGTTGAGAGGTTGTACGGTAAGATCCTACACCTGCACAACACCCAAGATGAGTTATCTAGCAAAATATAACTTATTTAATATGCAATGAACAAAAATAAGAGTGGATTCCTTGTAATACTCTTATGGTAAAAATAGACACAAGGGTGGATAGCCTTACCATAGTGAGAGTATCCTTGAGGTTGTAGCAAGGACCCATTATTGTGTTTGAGAATTTAGTAACGAAAAACCTCAAATAGGCAAGCAAACTCTTGAATAGAAACAAAAACAAAAGAAAAAACAAGAAAAAACTGAAAAGGAAGAGGGGTAAGAGATAAACCAAAAAATATAGAACAAGAGTGTTCCAAACCAAGTTTTTATTGCCCAATGGTATAGATAAATACAATAGTGTCATCTAGGAGGTGCAAGATTCAAGGGAAGCCAACAATCTGCCTTAGAGAGGTCCTTTTTGTCCACACAATTACAAGATAACTTGGATAGAACAATGGAGAAACACTTGCTTATTAAGGGAAGAGGGAAAGGGAGATTTGTGTATGCTAATATGGGGGAGGAAGTAGATTTAAAGAGGAGCTATCATTGTAATTCCAACAACATAACTTTTCTCTAATTTTCTCTCATGGAATGCATACTGATGGGTTCCTTTTATAGGACAAATGGATCCCAGGAAAATGCCTTTAGATCCATATGTGAACATTCCTTTATTTCAACTGGCTTCCCAAGTTCATGAGAGGGGATATTCAATGCTCCCAAGCATGTGAGGAGTCTATGTTTGAATTTTGGAGCCAAGCGAGTCATTCTAAGACTTCAATGCACCATGGAAACATGTGGTCTCGCCATTTTAACAATCGTGCAAGTTTCAAGAGAAATACCACGCATGTACACATGGGTGACTGTATACATTAGTCATTATAGTAGAGCGGGTTTCCAATTCTTTTAGTCACGTGATTTTCCAATTTAAATAATTTTGGCATTTTGGGACTCGGTTTGTCTTCTGGATTTGATGAGGATGTCTTCAGTGGGCTACATTTTGTATGTTGTGTTAGAAAAGTAGAGTCAAGCTAAACTAGTTAACCTATCTAAGCAACCAACAACATATCATAAAAGATAAGAACATGAAAAGAAAAGGACATGAGAACATCGATATACGTGGTTCACCCTAATCGGTTACATCCACGGGAAGGTAGTCTTCTATTATCTCTAGAATGTCTTCTCCAATCTTATAAGAGAGCAAGACACAAATACCCCAAAGAATATAGATGATGTACAACAGTGTCATAATAAAGACTCACTTGACCCTATTATATACTAAGAGAGGAGGAAGAATTACTCTCACATATTGCATGTGGGATAATACAATTCTCCAAAATAACATCTCTTAATACAATACCATGGACAAATACTCTACACAAGTAAATACAACATTATATAACTATGGGTTAAATGTATTACTCTTTTACATAAGATTGTAGACAACTTCCAACATAATACAAAGACATTATTACCTTCCAAGGAATATAATATATTCCAACACTCCCCCTTAATAATGGATGGGAGAAGGGCCCACACTAACACTAAGGAAGGAAGGAGTCATCCCCCTTGATGACAACTTCCAGAAGAACCGAAGCTGCAAATAAGAACACTCTGGCGGATGGAATTTGACGATGAACAACCGCTTCTCATTGAATCATGAAAGTGCACATGAACCAGGTGTACGATGAAAGACCCAACAATAAAATGCCGAGAACATGTGACATAATCCAATCACAAGATGCCCATATCACCACAAGAATCATCACAACCATACATGATAGCTAAATAACTCTGATATAACATCCACACCAGCGTACAGATACCTTCTGACGACCGATACAACAGAGCGTATGGCTAAGAACACCACAACAGTGTACAAAAAAAACCAGATGGCCAATACACATGCGGATAGCAAACATTCTTCCAATCAAGGTGCAATATAAATATATGTAGAAGACCTCAAACATCGAAGAAACAAGACCACAATGGTCTATACATAAAAAATGATATCATACAGATGAACATCATGACTTTAACAGTAGAAGATGGTGCTTCATTATTTATGGAATAAGGTGACAGCCTAAACAGAGAACTTATCTACACAAAAACTTTCAAGATTAAATCATATAAAGATCATAAAACAAATTGCTCATACAGAAATGAAAATGCTTATATACCAAAGGTTAGCAAACATCATATAAAGGAATGGCAACATAATATGATCAAATAAAAGATTAACTTGCTCATTAAGGAAAATGAAGTTACTTTTACACATTAAGTGTCAGCCACAACACATAAATAGTGATCCAAATATTTCACTTAAATATATGAAAATTTAGTCATCAAGCAACTAATCTAAAGAATAGGTGCATTTCTTATTAGTATGATGTTAATATGCAAGAGATGAATGCCTTGAAAATGTCAAATCTTCCATATAGGAACACTAGAGACAAGTAGGAACAAGATAACCTCTGCAATCATAATAAGTAAATAAAGGAGCATCAGTAGTCCTATGTTTAGATGCATTAGAATCCATTATCCATTCCACGTTAGAAGAAGAATTATTAGGAAAAACAATAGATGCACATAAAGCTACTTGAGAGTCATTAGGGGTTTTCTTTTTAGCTTTAGCCATTAAATGTTTTGCTTTAAAACAATTCTTTTCAGGATGGTTAGTTTTGCCACAATGTTTACAAGGATCATATACTTTCTTTTGTTTACTATTTTCATTAGAAGCATCAACAACATGTCCATAATTAGTATTAGAAGGATTAGAACCTTTAGCATTATTAAAACTTTTCTTATGATACTTATTAAGTGCAGTTAGAGATTTATTAGGTGTGAGTTGTCTTGAAACAATTAACCTTTCTTGCTCATTGATTAGTCCTTTACAAAAATCATCAAAAGTTTGCTTCGTATTAGTTTGAGACAATTCTAGAGCTCTATTCCTAGTTTGGATGAACATATCAAAACAAGATGGCATTTTACGTTCTACAAGAATAATAAGAGCAATGTCAGTTGTCTTGTAATCATTACCACAACTATTTAATTTCTCATTTAAAGTTTTCAATTCAGCAAGATATAACTCAACTCTTTCAAAGTCAGTAGGTTCAAGGTCAAAGATCTTCTTTTCAAGATAATATGTGGAAACATCATTGGATTTATCAAATAAAGAGGAAATAATTTGCCATACTTGAACCGGGCTGTCTTCTGCCTCAATACTTACCTGAAGACTATCTGAAATAGTTTGATCAATGAGCCCCCTTGCTTGATCACTTTTAGCTTCCCATATATCCAAATCATCAGCAACAGTAGGTGTCTTTTGTTCACCATTAAATAGCCTCCAAATATTCTCACTCTTGAGAACATCAATCATCTTTCTCTTCCAGGCAAGATAGTTA
>LPNX010340246.1:476378-493868 GCA_001517045.1 Pseudotsuga menziesii | reverse complement strand
CCATTATTTATTTATTATTAATAAAATATTCTCAATTACACTCCATAACTGTTGACTCTGCTGAGTCATCAATCCCTACTTAGGATTAAGTTTAACATAATGCCTCAGAAAATAAATAAAACAAATTACATAATTTTACAAAATTGGGGTATGTGACACCCCCCCAACAGAGCTATCAAACTGACATTAATGCAGTAATCGTTTTTCCCAGTCAAGTATTCCCTAAAAGCATGGCACTGAAAGTTAAGTGGTTTTATTCAGGAAACACTGAACGTAGCAAGGTTGATCCATCTAGTGATGATAAATAGAAGGTATGTCTAAGAAGCAATTCAGTTCTTCCTAAGTGATTAATTAATAAAGGTATATAGGGAGGATAATAGAAATCATCATCATGGTCATCCTCATTAGAATAATTGCAACCATCATCATCTTCATGTTCATACTCATTAGAATAATAGCTATCATCATCATCATGATCATCCTCATTATAATAATTACAGCCATCATCATATTCATCTTTACGATCATAAATGGTATCATAATCATCATCTTCATCATCATCATCATCACCATCATCACCGTCTTCATCATCTTCATCACTGTCATCATCGACATCATAATCAACCTCATCCTCATCGTCGTCAATCTTATAATAATCATCGTCATCAATGATATTATTATCATCGTTGTCATCAATGTTATCATCTTCATCATCATGATCATCATTTTCATACTCATTAGAATAATAGCAATCATCATCATCATGGTCATCCTCAGTAGAATAATCACAACCATAATAATCTTCATCTTTATGATCATCAATTCTATCATAATCATCATCATTATCATCATCATCATCATCACCATCTTCATCATCGTCATCGTCGACATCAAAATCAACCTCATCCTCATCCTTAGCCTCATCATCGTCAATGTTATAATCATCATCATCATCAATGATATCATCATCATCATGGTCATCAATGTTATCATATTCATCATTATCATCATGTTCATACTCATTAGAGTAATATCAATCATCATCATCATGGCCATCCTCATTAGAATAATCACAACCGTCATCATCTTCATCATCATCACCATCATCACCATCGTCATCATCGACATCATAATCACTCTCATCCTTATCCTCGGCCTCATGATCGTCAATGTTATAATCATCATTGTCATCAATGATATCATCATCATCGTCGTCATCAATGTTATCATCTTCATCATCATGATCATCATGTTCATACTCATTAGAATAATAGCAATCATCATCATGGTCATCCTTATTAGAATAATGCAACCATAATCATCTTCATCTTTATGATCATCAATGCTCTCATCATCACCATCATCACCATATTCAACATCGTCATCATTGACATAAAATCAACCTCATCCTCATCCTCAGCCTCATCATCGTGAATGTTATAATAATCATCATCATAAATGTTATCATCATCATCATCATCATCAATGTTATCATCTTCATCATCATGATCATCATGCTCATACTCATTAGAATAAATATAGCATTATCATCATCATCATGGTCATCCTCATTAGAATAATAGCAACCATCAGCATATTCATGTTCATACTCATTAGAATAATAACTATCATCATCAGCAGCAGCAGCAGCATCATCACCACCACCATCACCATCATCACCATCATCACCATCTTCATCATCGTCATCATCAACATCAAAATCAACCTCATCCTCATCCTCAGCCTCATCATTGTCAATGTTATAATCATCATCGTCATCAATGTTATCATCTTCATCATCATGATCATCATGCTCATACTCATTAGAATAATATCAATCATCATCATCATGTTTATCCTCATTATCATAATCACAACCATCATCATCTTCATATTTATGATCATCAATGCTATCATAATAATAATCATCAACATCATCATCATCATAATCACCATCATCACCATCTTCATCATCGACATCAAAATCAACCTCATTCTCATCCTCAACCTCATCACCGTTAATGTTATAATCATCATCATCATCAACGAATTCATCATCATCGTCTTCATCAATGTTATCATCTTCATCATCATGATCAGCATGTTCATACTCATTAGAATAATAGCAATCAGCATCATCATGTTCATCCTAGCATCGATGATTTGTCGTGGCAAAAATGTTCACATGTACTAGTATAGATGAGAACCATGACATAAATGATATGGAGAGATATCATAGGTCGAACTATGTTCATCGTGTACTATCTTCGTTTATGTGTGTATTAACACATGTAATCCATAATTGTAACTACCCACTCTAGGATATATTGAATAAGCCTAATTATTTAAAAAAAAATGGTTTCTATGTTAGAAGAAGTTTTAAAAATAATAATAAGACAAGAACAATGTCATGTTCAATTTCCTATTGATCAAGGTTGTAATTAATTGAATTTTACACATTTTCAGAGTTTAAATATTTGTAAGAAATAAATTATATTATACAATGAATTCCATCTAACCTTATCACTTATGCTTGTCTCAAGTCTTCTTGATAGTGGACTTTATTAAGAATTCTCTGTGTGTCAAACTTTGAAATGGACACCATATTACACTCATACGATAATGTTTTTTCAAGGAAGGTTCTATTGACGATTATGATATTCTCTATGATGACGATGATGGCCATAATGACAATGATCATGATAATCCCGCTGACTACGACGACAACGATAATTTTGCTATCAACGATAATTTTGACAATGATGTCGATGGTGTTGTTTATGACGTTGATGGCGATGACAACAATGACGATGGTGTTGCTTATGATGATGGTGATGATCATTGACGATGACAATGACGATTCTTATGATGATGATGATTATGATGATGAAAATGATTATCATGATGATGATGATCAATATGGTGGTGATGGTGATTATGATGAGTATCAATATGGTGGTGATGGTGATGATGAGGATGATCATAAGTATTGATGTCGTCAGTTTCTTCTACCTTGCCTCCGTGTTGCTGGAATAATTCCTTGGGTTTATCCTTTCCCGAAGGGGTGTAGTGGAATTATTAGATTCAATGAAAGGTAATAAATCACATTAAAAAATTAAACATTAAAATAATAAAAAACATTAAAGTAATAATAAAAATTAAAATATTAATAAACATTAAAAATAATAAACAAAACAAAAAAATAAACATTAAAAAACAACAAACAACTTAAACTATCAATCTTACCGTCCCCTTGCGGCGACAACAAAATTTTACATCTTTCACTTACCTCACCTATGAACTACGACTGAGGTCGCAGAGGATTTTCCAAGGTTGCAGAGGAGGTTTTCCAGTTACCTCACCCACAAACTAGGCCTAAGGTCGCAGAGGAGTTTCCAAGGTTGTAGAGGAGGTTTTCCAGTTATCTCACCCACGAACTAGGCCTGAGGTTGCAGAGGAGTTTCCAAGTTTTCATAGGAGGTTTTCCAATTACCTCACCCCGTATCTCTGTCAGATGGGTGATTGAATGCGGTTAAAATTACTAGTAAAAATTGCATTTTTGGTTTCTTATGCAGTTTAGGTTTATTATTCAATTTTGCAATCAGAATTTCTTACTACAATCTAAATGCAACATTTTAAAATGACCCAGATTTTTGAAATCATTAATTGAACACTTGAAATCGCATTTTCAGGAATTCCTTCTCCACTAGATTCCTGCAGGTAGGGGTCGATTTAGTTAACGCATATAATTCTCCCCTATTTCACCCACCCAGTCAGTAACTTCGGAATCGATCAGGTGGAACTAGGAATACTGACAGGTGAGACCGTCGTTTCAACTATTTCCTCAGTGGCATCTAGGGCTAACAACGACCCGATGTTACCACTAGCAGTAAGACCCCTAGATCCGGGGCTTGGGGGGATCCCTCTTTCTCTTTTTCCTCAAAGTTTTCCTGAAGAAAGAGGGTCTACACTATCTACAGACACCACAATCATTCACATAAAACCCTTATTGGACCCTCTTTGGAAACCTACTTCATCTATGGAACATTTTTTGTACAAAAACTTGGAGTTGTTGGAATTATGATGGTTGGGATCTTGTCCAACTCCACCTTTCCTACCTCCCTTATTGGCCACTAAAGAAGGGGACAATGTTATCCCAAAGCGTTACATTGCTTTTTTTTTGCGAGTAGAGGATTTTCCAGGGACACCACCTGATTCAAGATCTGAACGAAGTGGAAAAGATCCACAAGCAGAAATTCAAGCCAACAATAGGGGTTTATCAAAGAGCCCTAGAAAAAAACGCAAGAACAATTGCCTCTCCTCAACCAATGGGCCTCTTAATCTCATTTGTGGTGTCAACGTGTCGATAGAGGATGTTGGGCCTATGGCAGACTCTACTCTGGTGGGAAAAATTCATGGGAGAAACCCTAGCTCGGAGGATATGGAAATTTGGGTCAAGAAGAATTGGTCAAGATGATTCTCAACTATGAACCAGAAATGAATTCCATTACAAACGGGTGGTTTGGATTTAGATTCAATTGTGCAAGTGATGTTGAAAAAATTATTGAGAAACAGTGTAGCTATGGAGATGTTCCCATTCTATTAAAAAAATGGACTCCTCTCTTTGATGCAGATAGTGAGAGACTGGACACTATACCGATGTGGGTGCGTCTTCTGGGACTCCCCTGGGAATTTTTGAACCCAAACTTGCTTTGCAATTTGGGGAGTGTGCTCAGAGTCTTTTTGGAGGTCGATCTTTCTTTTCCGAAGACAAGAAGGAAAACATTAGCATTAATACTTGTCTCTTTAAACATTCAAACAGATCTTCGAGAACATGTTAATATTATCCAGGGTAACTCTGTTAGGAAGCAACTTCTAGATTATGAAGGGACCCCCTTCAGATGTCATTGTTTCCATGCAACAAGAAATATAGCAAAAAATTGTCACCTAGGGTTTTCAAAATCTCCAGTAAAAAAAGATGGCTCCTAAGGTAGGTTGCGGCTCCGAGCACTCAACATATCCCCCAAGGGATGCATGAAGAATGTCATCCTCTCCAGGATGTTAATTGGTAGCAGTCTCTTGAGGTGAATGCTCATCAATCAATTTTCACAGATTAGGTGGAACACACTTTTCAACAACATGATCAGTCGATCCTCAAAGGTAATCCTACATACCCTCCTTTGAATATGAAGTTGAACGATTTACATTTGAATGATTCTCCATTTGTTTTTACATAATCTCTTTCATCATTGTTGATCAGTTTCTTGATAAACAGAAACCATCGATTCAAACTGTTCATCCACAATAACTAGCGAACCACATTTTATTGCATGTTCTTTGCTTGAAATGCTCATGAACTATATCAATACAGGTTACAATTTGAAACACCCGAATGAAATCTAACCCTTGTAGATTATAGATAGATTAAAATGCTATGAACTTATGAAATAATTCGACTCAATGTAAACACAAAATCAATACAATAATTGCTTTGTTGACTTGTACCATTCAATTAACTTCCAGAGCTTGAACCTAAAATAAAATTGATCTTAACAGAGTACAGACCCATACACTGTCGCTTCTTCTCAAAGAACAAGTAGTTACAAGCTTTTCCCTAGATCAATATACTACCTCTCTCTCAAGCTCTACAAGCCTCCAAGCTATCCAAGCTTCTCAAGCTATTCTAAGTTTCTATGAGCTATCTGATGTCAGGATGGATGGCCAACAATAGCATCTTCAACTCCACTGACAGAACCACGATAGGATAATAATGGACCGTTCACGCAATATAAGACACTCAAACATAATACTGAGTATTTTAAAGAAATAGCAATACTGTAACATATTCATTTGCCTTCCATAAATGGAGAATACACACTCAAAATAGAAACTACAACCATTTCACAATTTTTTTCGTTTCTATTGATTCACAAAGAAAATCCAGTCCACAATGTATTCTAACCTCTAATCATCAAATTTACAAGCCTAAATAGACAGATCATAGCTCTCTTCCTCGAATGAGGGTAACAAACATCCAAGAATAGCCTATTTGTGAGCATGTCTCAAACAGTTAAAACATATAACTGAAATCCAATTTAATCTAACCTATAATCTATATTTCAAGAACAAACTCTTGTAGTAAACCAAAAATGATTAGAATGCTTCTTTTTTTCCTTTTCCAGCTGTAAAGATGCCCCTGCATTAGGCTCCCTGGGTTAAAATGCTTATGGATCCCTATTCATAAGTTCTTCAATGGAGTAACCCTTCTTCTCAATCTCTGCTACATTCATCCAAGTAGCATCTTCTTCATGGTGCTCTTTCCACTTGACCAAGTAATATAGGTATTCTATCCCTCTAGTATTCTTATCTAATTGCTTGTCTAAGATCTTTTCGTCCTCCAAAGGATTTTCCATTGGCATTTTCTTTTCCCACTTCACCTCCTTATTCATACTTGGTTCTAAATTTTTTGTAACTTGTTTTGTTCCATCGTTTTCATAAGGATATAAGTCAGATATGTTAAATATAGGAGATATACCAATCCCATCTGGTAGCTGCAATTCATATGTCTTAGCTGAAAACTTCCTAAGAATTTTGCGGGGTCCTATATTTTTGAATTTAAACTTGTTATATTCACCTTTTGGGAATCTTTCCTTCCTTAGGTAAGCTAAGTCTAGATTTCCTACCTCATAGTTGACCTCTCTGCTCCTTAAATCCACTCTAGGCTTATACTTATGATTATTCACTTGTAATTGTTGCTTGACATGTTCGTGTAGCTTGGTGATGGTTGTAGAAAATTCTTCACCTTCATCACTCCTTCCTTCGAATTTCCCTAAGTCTCTTAGCTCATATATAGCCCTAGGATGCATGCTATACATAATTTGGAAAGGAGTTAGGCCTGTGCTTCGATTGGGTGAATCATTGTATGCAAACTCAACTTGAGCTAGCACATGATCGCACTATCTTGGCTGCTCACTAGTTAGGCCTCCCAAGGTATTACCCAGACTTCTATTCACTACCTCAGTATGGCCATCTGTCCGAGGATGATAGGCTGAGCTAAATTTCAGTTTCGTTCCCAGATTTTTCCATGGAGTACTCCAAAATTGTCCAGTAAACTTAGTGTCCCTGTCTGAAACTATACTCTTTGGTAGCCCATGCAACCTAACAATTTCATTAAAGAACAAATTTTCTATATGTGTTGCATCACTAGTCTTATAGCATGGTATGAAATGTGCCATCTTGCTAAACTAATCTACAACTACAAAGATGGAATAACAGTCCATCTTGCAATATGTAGTCATTCCAAGGTCCCCTATCTCTTTGGGAAGGATTTAAACTTATCTCATAAGATTCCTTAAAGTCTATATCAAACTTATACAAATATTTAAGAAAATCAAATCCTAAGACTTGAACTTGACTGTCTTGCACCATTAATATTTTCCTACTTAAGGCATCTACCACTCGGTTAGCTTTTCCACTTACATGCTTGATAACGAAAGTAAAACCTTGCAAGAACTCAACCCACTTCACACGCTTCTAATTTAATTTGGGTTGTTGCATTATAAACTGCAAGGCATTTTTTAAAGTGTGCTTGCTAAGTCGTATTCACACCTATTCTCTGCAAAATCACCCCATGGGAAGAAGTGATGAATGCATTGGCTGTCAATGTGGGCTCTGAAGTTTTGGTTTACTTTATTCATCTTAAGAATAAAGACACAAGGACAACAGAGTAAGTTACAGAGAAAAGGAATTCACATTAATATCCATATTCCAAAGATATTCGAAATTAATTGGGTGGATAAGCACATATGGATAAGAACAACATGGAAATAGTTGGTAGATAAGGTGGGGTGGAGGTGGGAGTGGGGCCACAATAGGAACATTTCCTTCTTAGTTCCTAGAGTAAATCATAATGAAGTAAGATATAGAAATGAAATGCTGCCCCAATATGTCTGTAAATATACCCTAATCAGATGTACATAATGACTGATTCGTTGGTTTGAACAGGTTGCAATCAACATATATATATGCTCCTCCTTGGATTAACCCTATAAAAGGCTGAAAAAATAGAATAAGTGCACTACAAATTGACCTTCAATAGGAACTTTCAAGCTAATATTTATACCCATCCACATAATAATTAATTCAAGTCGAGTTTATTATAGGTCGGCGCCAGTCCTGTGCTAGGATAGATCATTCCCTTCAAATTATTAACACACGTTTTTCTCCTAATCTTATTACCTTTTATCAATGTATTTATGACGAGGAACTATGCCCAATTGCTACAGGTCAATCCTTGCTTGGAACGTAGTCCTATCTAGCAATCTTTCATTATGAATATTTATATTATCTTATTGTTGTTATCAGTTCAAATGGAATGCCCATAATTTATTCTTTAGGGCCTTTCAGTGCCCATACCTACTTCTACAAAGAGACCAACATGTTTCTTGATGAAGAAACCTGTTCCTACAGTGAGGACCTCCAATATGGTATGTTACAGGTTTCAACTCTCCATCCCATTGTTAATTCCATGGACGTAGTAATTTGATATGAAATATGCTTAAAGGAAAGCCAGTCGATACAAATGTATAAATGGTTGCTGACAACTTGAACAAGTTTTTTATCAAATTCCCTTAAGATCCATTATTCATATGTATGAAGTATTGTTTTGATGCTAGAATTGTTTAGAACACACCCAAAAATATTTTTACTGCTGTTCAAATTGCCCCAAATCTCTATTTTCAACATTTAATGTGCTTTGAGATACTCCAAGAAAGCACTATAAAATCTCTCATCCAAGATATTTGACACATTCAACGCACATGTGTATTTTTTCTTGTTTCAAAAGGATGCCATAGAATAGGGCTGCGTCACCCTTGCAACAACCTTTACTATACTTGTAGATGATGATCTCATAATTTTCTTTGGCTTTCTTACGATTCTCAAAGGCATGCTTACAGTTGGAATGATATGAAAAAGTGCCCTAAAAAATCTAGGACATTTATATGTGCTAATATTGAATTTTAATGTTGTTTCAAATGCTTTCTATGTGAATGTTCCTTGCCAGGAATTAGTGCTTAATGTTGTTGCTTCAAAGAGATACTACCAAAGATACTTCTTAAGGACTATTTGAAATGCCTAGAATCACCTTTTGATGGTCAAACACGCTACAACAAACCCATAAATGATTCTTTCCCCTTATTACTACTCCATGAGTATGAGAAAGTACATAACTTATGTAGCTTGATTATGTGTTCCCAACACTGGTTATTTGATGTTGGATTATCACCATCACGATGAGAACACGCATTAACATCCACATGCATAGGATACCTATACAAAATGGTCGGTTACATGTGACATGACCCATCGTTGTTCTTTTTTACTAGATATTCATTGAAAAGATTTAGTTTAGTCTATTTTTGGTTCTGGTATGGTTACTTTTGGTTTCACTATTTTAGTTTATTTGATGAAATATGAAGAAAAACCCCCAAATTCACAAGCAGTCAAATGTTGTTCATTCAACTTGGGATTCACTCATGAATGTTTTTGCACAACTTGCGTCATAATAGCTTAATTTTAGTTTGGAAACCTAGATCTCAGGAATATGTACAAATCAGCCGGAATAAGATATTCCTTCGCACTCTGTAGCTACTGCTCCCATCATGCACAACTTTCCTATCAAATTGCCAAGGTCTACCTAGCAGAACAAGGCACACATCCATAGGTATGATATCACAAGTCACCTTGTCTTGATATCTGCCTATTTGGAATTCCACTTCACTTTGTTCTATAACCAACAACTGGTGTCCCTTATGCAGCCATAACACCTTGTAAGGTGTTGGATGCTTGAATTCCCTAAGCTTCATATTTTCCACCATTTCAATGGACACCAAATTTTCGGTGCTTCCACTATCAAAAACTACTTTGCAACATTTCCCTTGAACGTTGCATGTAGTTCGAAATAAGGCCTTCCTTTGTGAAGACTCTACCACCTCCTTCTATGGTTTCAATAGCACCTTGTTCATAAGAAGAGCCTCCCCAACCTCAGGTGCATTTTCTACCATAGGAGCTTGTTCCTTTGCCTACATTCTTTGTGCAACATAGTTTCCTTTTTGTCCTACATTTTCATTATCAGGGAATTCAAAGGACCAATGGCCTAGCTTGTTACATCTGTAACACCGTTAGACTTACTCTCTGCCTCTACCTATACCTCTATGGTAGGATCTTCCAACTCAATGTTCATATCCTTTCCCTGTTTGATATTGCTGGTTAGAACCACCATCTTCATCATTGTAGGTTGGAACTTTCTCTCTTCCAGTTGTTTGTCCCTTTCCCTTGGTAGATCCTCTTCCTCTACCAAAGGTTTGCTTCCAATTTCCTGGATATCTTCTCTTCTACCCTTAGAGCATACTGATAAGCCCCTTCCATAGTGCTAGGAGATAACATACTAATCTCATCCTGAATCTTTGTTCTCAACCCATTGATGTATCTAGATATCTTATCAGAGGTATCTTCATTGTAACCTACTCTTAATTTTACCATGTAAAACTCTTCTGTATACTCTCTAACAATCAACGACCTTTGCCTAAGGTTCTGCATATGTCTATAGAGGCTCAATTGGTAGTCCTTGGGAAATAATTTACCTCACATCTTATAAATCATCGTATCCCAACTTTTTATTACTGACTTGTTTTTCTTCTTCCTCTCATCCTGCACACTATCGCACCATAGTGTTGCATGGCCTTTCAATCTAGTCACAAATAGTTTTACCTTCTTGTCCTCCTCTTTCTCTTCATAATCAAAGTATCGATCTAACACTCCTATCAATTCTATCATCCATTCTACTGACAAATTCCCATCATAAGTAGACAAGGAGGGTTTTGATCTAGAGCTGGAACCTAACACATACCTTAACAAGTTCATCTCAGTTGTTCCTAGTGTGGTCTCTTCTCCTTGGTCACCACCCTCTACTTCTAATTCACTATCATATCTTAGGTTGAGTTCTCGTTGCCTAGCCATTTCCATAACTCCCATTCTAGCCTACATAACCCTCATTTCGACATTTGCAACAGGTCTACCTCTCTGACCTTTTCTACTTCCCGTCATTCGCATTGCCATTTTCTTATTTTCTTTTATTTGACATGCCTGCATATGAATGTATCAACAACCATCTAGTAAATTCATAGAAGGTAAGCATGCATCAATGAAAACAACACAATGTTGCTTCACTTTATTTCATTTTCTTTATCTAACTGTATTGCTACCCCTATCAACCTTGCTTCCAGGTATAACTTTGATCTTGTGAAATATTTTGAATACATTTAATTCACGCACTTAATGGCCATAATTCCCGCAAGTATTGCATTATGCATGCAAGAGTAATATAAAATGCCTGCAGCTAGTTAAACATGCCCATAGGGTAATAGATAAATGCCCGTTGAACCCAAAAATTCTTGAAATAGAGGTGGAAAGATGCTAACAAGAGGTGTTGAAATGTCAGCATATCGTTGAAATTCCCGTGACATGTAAGGACATACCCGCATAAGTATGCAAGAACCCACACATGAAGAATATATTCCCATGACATGTAAGGACATGCCCACATAATGAATGTATCAACCGTCATCTAGTAAATTCATAAAAGGTAAGTATGCATCAATGACAACATCACAATGTTGCTTCATTTTATTTCCTTTTCTCTTAACAGGCTGCGGACATTTTTCCAAATCCATTTGTCTCACATATATCTTCATAATCGATGAAAAGTAATATCTCACAAATGTAAATTTTTGAAAAAATATTGTATCTAATTTCTTTCTGCATTTTACTTCATTTATTGTTATGGTTTCCTGTGGGCATTTTTTAACTTTTGTGCATTTTTGCACGCATTTTTTTGGATGTACATGCATATGTTTGAGGCCTACAGGAATTTTATAAGGTAGTGCGGGAATTTTATCATTCCAATGGGAATTTTCAAACTAGTTGAAGGAATTTCTCCAAATCATCTTCTTATCCAATTTGGAAAATTGATTTAAATGTATTCTGCAACTTAAATGTATTTACTTGTAGACTAAGTGTATGTAAGTGAATATGCAAGTCACCTACTACGTCCTCATAACTGGAACACTCTAAACAATAAAGGTTTCAATTCAACATAATTAGGAAATGTATTAAGAGGATGACTACCCCCCCCCCAAAAAAAATAAAAATACTCGAGCTCTCCTACTTGCTCTTGTGCCTCTTGTAATCTTTATGTAACCTATTTGGGTCCTTTGACTTAACTATAAGGAAAATAGTATATGTACTTGTGCTAGAATTTGACTATCTGTATCTTATTTATTTGGAATACATGGATCAATACTTGGGGAAGCAAGCTTCTCTACCTTGTCAATGTCTATTGGAGACCCATAAGGCTTAGGGGACCTTGCATCCTGATCAAATTTGACATCTTGATATACACATATATTCTGTAGGGATTGAATGTAAACTTTGGAGGCCTTATAAGTCTTGTCAAATCCCACATAAATTTCATTCAAACTAGAGGGTTCGAACCTAGACAATGTCTATAAGGGTAATGATGAAACCCCATCCTCCTCTCTTGGTACCATACTTGTCATATAGGATGGGTTCATGTTTGGACTTGTTGTGCTTGATGGTACCCTAAAAGGCATCTGATAGATCCTATCCATCCACCAACTAGTCAAGTCATGGATATCCTTGTCAAAACCCCAAATTTTCCGAAAAATTTAAAATTTTTAAATGCATATAATTTTCATAATTACAGTAAACTAATTATTAATTTAGTTATATGTTACCAAATTCATTATCTGAATTATATGTTGGTTAAGTTTAACCATAGAATAGTTCTTTTTAGTTTACTGACTTGTTTCTCTTTGCGACCACAAGGTGGGACTGTCATGCAAAACTGGGCTTACTTAGCTTTCGAGCTAATGCAGAAAGTTTTCCTATTCTTACAGACTCCAGGTAAGAAGTTCGGGTGTTGCTTGCCAAAATTCTAAAGTATTTAATTACAAGTTCGTCGCAAAATAAAAGCTCAGTAAGAAAATAAATGCTAAACAATTTCCAAGGCTTATGGAGGTAAACTCATTAATCTGTTTTTCTTTCTATTAGTTGTAAATTTATAGTTCTTAATGATTACTGAACTATTCGATTTCTATCAGAGTCATCAAGTGTAAAATGCCTTAACTATTTCTTTACAAGCAGAGTAAGAATGGCGGAGTTTAAAAATCAATGGTTTAATTTCAATTGAGCACGATACATATGCATCATGATAGTTTTATAGCCTAACTTTTATGTTGATGGATCTCAAGTCAAAGAGATTTGTGGCTTAATCTTTGTTGGGTTACAATTTGTTGGTTAAGAACATCTATTTAAGCAATACATTCACCACACAAACGTTATTATTTTCTTTTGTATCTTATTACCAAACTTTACTAGTTTAACAATAAAACATAAACAAGGCCTTTGGGGTTAATATTAACAATAGGATAGTTGTCATAACTTGATCCTATAAATCTTCTTTATATCAACTAATAGTATACTTATTAAAACAATGTGACAAACTTTATGTAACTATCTGATAAAAGAATAATTGCTTGTGAGTAAGTTCTCATTAAGAGAATAAACGTTACTTCTGTCTTTTTATAGTATACTTTACAAGACTCTTATTAATTTTGTGATTATAATGTTTGATGGAAAACATTGCGTAGCATAGAAAAAGGGGTATGCAAAGGGCCATGCCATGATGAACAAAGGTTTAAACCTGTTTTAAATTATAATAATTCTAATACATATCCATGTTTGAATTAATGAAAGGGTCATGGTAAAGACCGTGCCCATGAAAGGTTTATAGTCTAACTTAAAGTCTTATAACCTTTGATTTCATACAACCCAAGCTTGTGGAAATGCTATGTCATAATTTATTACTCTTGCTAGATTATATGCTTTTAATTACCCATATAAAGGTCTACTAGAATGGCATTCACTAATCTAACTTCTAGAACTCTCTTATTATATTATAAGGGTATTAAGGGTATAATCTTTTGATCTACGGATCGTTAAGTGATAAGATGATACATTATAAAATAGTAGGTCGAAGTGTTGACCACGCTTAAGATAAACCTAAGGATGAATCTTGGTGTACGTTGTGTGGTCGATGGTATACCATAATGTAAATTATTGGGTTGTAAGTCCTCCACGCTGTTGATAAACTTGTAATAGTTTATATCGTAATGATTTTTTTATTCTCATGCAACGTAATGTAGGTTGACTTGGGAACAAAGACTATAGTGGAACATTCGTAATCAGCATGAATGATTGTATGATCACCTCTGGAGATTTCTCGTCGAGAACATTGGAAAATACCCACTGCATGTAAAATAATTTATCTGGAGACGTGGCATCACCATGGCCAAGCGTCGTAAGGTTATAAGGCAACCTTGAACCCTAGCTGGGCATTCTCCCCGTCACCTTCAGGCCCTCTAGCCGCTCTGCTTCCGTGCTTCTTGTCTGCACTTGTCCCTTGCCTTCGAGGTCAACAGTCCCCCTGCTTGCTGCATTTCTTCGAAGCTCATCCTAAATGCGTGCTTTTCTCCTCGAAGCTCCTCCTGAATGCTTGACAGAGGAGTGTTGTCACAAACACGGGTTGTCACTTGGGTTTTGGTTTGTGATACTTCCCTAGGGTTTACTCTGTCACAGTTCCATTCTGAATCTTTCGACTGCAAAGGAAATTTCTCCCTCCTTGTCCTGGTACTGAGAGTAGTGGCTTGCATTCAGAGTTGTTGGGCATAGGGTTTCACCGTGGAATGGTTCCTTTTTGTTTTGCTAGGATAAACAATGACGACCCGTGTATAAATTGCTTACTGTGTTAGTTGCTTCTATGCTCAGTCGCTGTTGGTCGTTTAGGGTGACAACAAACTCTTTCTCCCTTGCTGCAGATAAGGGTTTCCTTCTTCCTCACGCTGGTGGTTGTCCTTCTGGTTGTGGGTGGTCGTGCTTCTGTAAATTTCTAGGTAAGCATCCTTTTAATTCGAAAATCACTATTATTACAGTTTATTTTAATACACAACTATATCCTTTGTAAACAAGTTTAACATTTTCGTTCTCTTGGTTTGCAGGTATCGACTTGTCTCCCTCTGCGGTTCATGTGAGGCTGCGGCTGCAGATGCTGGTTAACGGTAAGCCTGGTTTAACCATGGCATTTTCCTCCTTGTTGGTCCCTTGGGGACCATCGAGGGTTGGTCTTCATGGCCTATAACCCTTGCAGTTTTGGCTGAACCTGTTACTTGGTTTGTTGTTTTTAGAGCATGATAAGACCCTTGCGTTAAGCAAGGTTCTCCGGCTCCGGCCGTGACTAAAAAAGTTGATTTTTATTATGGTTACTGTGTAAGATGTATAATGAACAGAAGGTTGTTTATGCCATCCTATTGTTTACTTGTAGAAGCCGAGGGATTTGAAAAGTCTTCAGAATCTTTGTTTATCTTTGCTGTTCATTTTGATGTTAATAGGGTTCGACCCTAACTCGAAATTATATAAAAGTATTTACAGTTATCTCTCTAATGAATATCTTTTATTTACTGTACAGTACTGAATTTTTATTTGTTTTTACTTGCGTTATTATTTAAGCTCGGCGTAATGAGCATATCTAGTCTGATACTTAGATTTCGGTAATTTAATATATTTAAATTACACTCTGTAATTTTAAATTATCAACTGCTAGGTTTTCTGTATATTGTTTATTTATTGTTTTACTTAATTATTAAAAGAATTATAAAGTTGTGATATAGTTATACCCTTCGGAAAAGGAGGTCTTCATGTTTTCAATGAAGTTTTTATGTAACTGTTAGTTACAATTGAGTACATAATTTATATTTTAATTCGGGTTTACATTAATGAGTTAAGAACATTACTTGTAATTACATAATAGTACTATTCCTATAAAATATATGATAGGAAGATATAATATTGTTGATTATAAAAAGATGCTATATTACCTGTAAGTACTATTGCTCCTATTGTTATTTATACTTAATTTAACTTGTAAGTGTATCGAGAGATAGTATTTTGTTCTTTGTTTATTTATAAACATAAAATAAGATAGTCTGTTGTTATTGTGTTCTTATACTTACAGTACTAAATACTTTATAGAAGTATTCTCTGTATTCTATCTTATCTTGTTTATGTTACCAGTTAATAAAAATAAAAGAACTAACTATGTCCTGCACTGTTAACATCTTAAAAAGTATAGGTTGGAAGTTGTATATTTTTGTTTATACTTAGCTAGATAGAACATAAATGAATAAATAACTTACATTACTATCCATAGTTAAATTCTGAAATCAACTAGATTATTTGTAGAAGTAAAATCAAGATTCTAGCTATTCTTCTTTCAATTTGATTATTATACATGCAAAAGTTAATTAGCCTAAACTAGAAAGAAGTAAACTGTAAAGTTGTAAAGCATTTTTATTTAGCTTAACCCTACTCTAGTTTAACTATTACACTATTTTCTTGAATTCAAATAAGCCTTAAGATTTTCTGAAAGTAAATACTATATCAGGAACAGTTTTATCTACCCACACATATTATTCAGTAAATAATATAGCTTCATGCTCTGCTTCTAATAAACTGACAGTCCAGTTTTATCACTACTCCTGAAACAAAAGTTATTTCTTCTGATTAACAAAATAAAAGAAAATAATTTATAATTCCATTAACATTCTATTATATATTTTCATCATACTATCTTTATTTATAATTTCACCTACCTGTGCTGGAGTACGGTCTGGATCACTCCAGATGAGGAAAAACACAAGTAGGGTTTTATTTCTCATTAAAAGATTCTATTACTAAACAAACTAAAAACAATTTCATTACTAAACCATCTAAATCTTTACATCATAAGCTACAAACATGACATCCAATCATACATAGATATTAAAAACAAAGATTATTAGATGGCAGAACCTACTCTTAAGCTTGGACAACAACAGAAATGGGAGGCCGTTCTACCAACTCCTGGAGAGCGCTCAAACAACGACTCCTCAGGACCCCCGAGCTTGCTCTGGTCTCCCTGGATGGAACTAGGTGTAGCAATAATCAAGTACCAGTCTTCAAACCCAATACAAATCCTGAACTTATCAGTAAGTTCTCTCAGCTAGCAAGCTATATCAGACCAAGTTACTGCAGAATATCTCTCAAAACACTTTCCTTATAGTTTTCCCTTTTCCCTAATGAATTCCTTGAAGAGCATTCCTCCTGAATGATTCTTCTCCTGGAAAATATCTGAGCAACCTCAACTCTCTTCATTGGGTACTTTTAAAAGATTGCTTAGGTCTTTTTGGGTTAGTTGTCATTTATTGAGCCACCTGCTCTGATCCCACTTTCTTTGGGGATCATGACCCCAAATGTAGGGAAGTTTCCACCAGCAACATAGGAAGTGTTTGAGGATGCTGCCACTTGTGTTTTTCT
>LPNX010340246.1:443785-475962 GCA_001517045.1 Pseudotsuga menziesii | reverse complement strand
TCATACTAACTCTTTCTCCCATATCTTGAGAGAATTCAAATTTCCTAAACCATTTTGAAATTAGTAATCAAGGCTAGAGATCTTAATATTTGGAAACTCTATTGTCTTTTTCTAGTAAAAGTGTTTTGAAAGTTTGGACATTTTATAAATGGAATGATTTGTTAACCAGAAGACTATAATAAGAACTTACAGTCTTGTTTGAAGGAAATTCTTTGTTTTTTGAGAAAGAGATTTAAGGATAAGCAATGCATATTTAAACACGGGCTTGCTTTGATATCTAGACTTATGGTTGCTCTTACATGTACAAGAAGTTACCATAGGTTGCCTTAGTTTCCTAGATTTGGATATGCCTATGTTTTATTGTGTATTCAAGGTGTTTTAATGTTTGTTGTTGCTCATAAATGCTTCCAATGTGCCCAAAACTTTAACACACTGCTGCATGGGTGATCAGAATTGGAAATCGGTCCTCAAATTCAACCCAAAGTTATGAATTAGGCCTATTACTGCTGAAATTAACCCATATTTAAAAATGATGTTCTTCATTGTTGATTATATACACAATCATGGAGGATTAATGTTTCTTTCACACCCAGGTTTTCCCAAACTTGAGGCATCCGACTTCTTGCTGCTATTTCACACACATAAGGCTGTTGAGATTTGAGAAATTAATGCCTAGAATGCTGCTATAGGTTTCTTTAATGCCCAGAAATATTCTACAGGTTTATTTTGATTCTATGTTCAAGAGCCCTAACCCTCAGTATACCTCCACCATGAGACATTTCCCTAATGTTCCTCGGTGATAGTTTAGGCACTAGGGTACAAACTTGCTAAATATGGAAGTTATAAGTGCACTGATGTAACGTCCCGGCTTTGACCCCATTTGCATGATGTATATAATGTAATTAATCGTGGTGAGGAGCTAAAGGCAAAATCCCCACCATCGATTTGGTTGTGTATGTTTCGGCAATGGGGACAGTTGCCGATGGTATATCGTGCTATTTGGCACATTATAATTCGGCATCATGTAAATATGCACATCAATTAAAACTAAAACCACAACTAGCTACGGCAATGCAACGTTGAATGAAAAGGGCATGATTCCAAAGGATAAGGGGTGGGGGACGTCAAACCTTGGTCTAAGAGGGAAAACCCACGTGTTGCCACCTTGTTTTGTTTTGCCATCTTCCCTTTCCAACCTCTTTAATGTTTTGGTTGAGTAGTTGGGGCAGTTATGGCTGCTGGTGGTTGGGGCAGTTATGGCTGCTGGTGGTTGGGGCAGTTATTGCTTTTGGGGAGTGGGGTGGCAGGACTGTCAGTCCCTTGCCCATGCGCCCACTCCACCCACGACTGCCTTCACTCCACTCTCCCACGACTCCATTCTCCCCATGGTCTGTGGGTTCCTCACGTTCTGTTGTTATCCTCACGCAGAGGTCGGGTCTGTTTTCCTCACGCACAGGTAGTGGTTCTGCTGGATCTCACGTAGCCAGGAGAGGAGCTGTTTTTCGGTGGTCAGTCACATTCTTCCACGGAGTGGATTCGGGTATGTTTTCCTCTGTGTTTTGCGGTTTGGTGCAAGTTCCCTCACGCACAGGCCGTTGGAGTTGTTTTCCCATGTTGTGAGCTGTGCTCACTGGTTACGTTGTGGGACTGCCATCTTCCCCACGTTGTTGTTGGTTGTGGTGTCCAATTACGTTTTGGGCCACTGTGTATTTTTCCCCACCGGCTGAGTTGTGGGTTCTGCGTTGCTGTTGCTCATGCACAGGCTGGGAGACGGTAATCTCTTCCTCAGCGTGGTCTATGTATGTTTTTTTCGCTTACTTCGTTGTCCATAACAGGCTGTTGTTCCCCCACGCTGTTGGTAATGTATGCTGATACGTTTTTGGGGCTGTTATTTCTCCTATGTTGTGAGCTGTGTTGGTTGTTATGCCTTGGGGCTGCTGTTAGATTGTTTGGAGTTTGGATTCTCCTTTGTTTTGTGGACTGTGTAACGTTGCCATCATTTCATTATGAGTTTGGGCTGTTGATATACCCTATTTTGGGTTGCTGCTGAGTTGTTTTGGCCATGCTAGGGACAAGAACAACTCTGTGTTGCCTTGTGGGCTTGAGCTATGCTCATCGTTTGTTTGGGAGTATCCCCGGGTTGTATTTTCCTTCTTCACAGAACGGTGAAGGGATTGTTTTGCTGTGGTATGCAGTGGTTGGTCTTCGGACTATGCTGGCTTGGCTGGTTGGCTGAAGGCCTGATAAACGCAGCTGTGTTGGTTTGCTGAATTGTGTCCCTTGTCTATGTGTAAGCATGCATTGACCCTTATCCTTGGAGGAATCATGCCCAGCTCGGGGGTGGCAGCGCTGCTGATAGATTGATGAGCACGTTGTCCTATGGTTGGGTGGAACGTTGCAGCGACGTAGTTGGTTGCGGGTGAATTCTTCATCAAAAGATAAGTGCTGCTGGTATTTCATCTCTGCAACTATATTGATGTCAAATGAATCATAATGAACATGTGGGATGCTGGAATTGTAGGAATATATGTGTGTTGCTTCCGCTGATTATTGAGTAACTCTGTATGATTGAGGAATTATGCATCTGTGTATGCTTGTATGTTTATGCATCTTAGTATGCACTATGTAAGTTTCTTAATTTCAGCATTGATTGTTCCTAGTTATGCTCATGGGGCTATTTTCCTGGCTGTATGTGGTGTTCGTCGTGTCCTCTTCGCCGGTGTAAGGGTCGGGGACGTGACAAAATGGTATCAGAGCACAAGGTTGCAAAAGTGGGCCTCTATGGGCCATGAAGGATGCAGTGACAATGGTAGGACTTCATTCTTCCCAGCAGAGATCAGAGTCTAATGGCAGCAAACTTCCAAAAAAATTATCTAAGTGCTTGAACAGTCGGATCATCGGAGCACTAAAGAGGAGCAAGCTTCCGATGTGGCGGAAGGATTTAGCGTTTGACAGTCTACCGTTGCGGTTGTCGAAAGGACTAAATCGCTGACGCGGTAATGATCCGATTGCCGACAGGCGGAAAGATTCAAAAGAATTTTTGAAAATTTTGTTAAGTGTTTGAGCCATCGGAACACTTAGTGGAATGGACTTCTGCCGTGGCGGAAGAGTTAGACGAAGGCCTGCCGACGGGAGCAGTTGGAAGGAAAATCGTGGAAATTTTCTAAGTGCTTTGACGTCTGTCGGAAGAGATTAGTTGAACGCGCACCCGCTGTTGCGGATGGAGAAATAGCTAAGCGTCCGACGAGAAAGCTCTCCGACCGCCGACGCCATGAAGAAAGTTAAGTTTAAAAATTCGTCTAAGTATGGAAAGTCGTCGGCCATCGGAGAAGAGAGTTCTTGGTGCATCTGCCGTTGCGGAAGACAAAGACACTAAGCCTTCCGATGTGAAAAGCCCGCCGATCGAAAGAAGATAGCGTTTCATGTTCCACCGTTGCGGAAAGGAAAAACACTAAGTCTTCCGATGAGAAAGACCACCGACGCCGAAAAGTTAAAATTTTTCTAAGTAAATAGCCGCCAATTGGAAGAAATAGTGGTTCTGTGAGCCGCCGTTGCGGAAACCAAAGCCACTAACCTTCCGAAGTAGAAGGAATGCCGATGCCGGTTAGAATTAGTTCACCAAATTGAAAGAAGTTCATGTTTGGTGTTCCGCTGTTGCGGAAGACAAAGGCTCTACTAGTTCTCCAATGTCAAAGGACCGCCGACGCCGTGAAAGAATTGTCAAAAATTCTTCTAAGTAAAGAATTCGTCGACTATCAGAAGAAATTAGCGGTTCGAGTGCCCACCGTTGTGGAAGCCAAAGTCACTAGACTTCCAATGTGAAAAGCCCACCGATGCCGATCGGGTCATGCCACAGTTGATTTTGCCGCCGATCGGAAGGAGATGTAGGATGACGAGCCATCATTACGGCTGTTGAGGGACTTCCTCGTCGATGAAAAGAAGAAGGCTGAGCCGATGAAGTTTGAAAATTTTGACTAAGTATGGAAACCGTCGGCAAGTTTAGCTGTTTGAGCAGCCGATACATTGGCTCGGTTAGCGGTTTGGACTTCCGATGCTATCGAAAAAATTTAATGGTTCTGGCCGCCGACGTAGCGGAAGGAATAATGGTTCGGATCACCGAAACGGAGAAAGGAGTTAGTCGTTTGGGGATCTGAAACGATAGAGGAATTAGTCGTTTTGACAGCCGATTCTGCGGAATGGTTAGTTGTTTTGGGAGCCGATTCTGCGGAGGAAATTTTGAATTTTCCGTGGGATTTATCAGCGAATTTTGATGGTTTTTAGTGGGATTTTCAGCATTTTTTCAGTGAAATTTCAGGGTCGAAAAGTGATAAAGCGGCAGCAATCTTATGTGCCAGATTGTGCAAAAAACGAATGATTTACAAAAAAAAATGAGGGTGCTTCCCTCAACCCGCTCTGTAGTGGCGCAGGGAAGCCACAAGGGGGCAAGCCCCCTTGACCCCTGTCGTCCCCTGAGACAGTCATTCTTTGAAAATAAAATTTTATGTTTTGGGAAAAGTAGTCAAACCCAGAATTCAAAAAAAAAGGATGGACGGTGCATTAAAAATGAGATCCGCAAGTTAATGAGTGTTCCTTGTTGTATGCATTGACTTCGCCCGATAGAAAAGTTTTCTAGAATCTCTAGACTTTCTCCTACGGGTGGCTGAAGTTGGCACCCCGACCAAAATACAGTTGTGTGTTTTGCCTAAAATTGGTGAAAACCTTCATTTAGTGGTGTGGTTTTCACACCTGAGGTCGGAATGAAGCATGTGGATAGGCATTGGAAAGCTTATCCAGCAGGGAACAAGGGTAAGTCACCAGAATCTGAGCATGAAGCAGCAAAGTGCTAATGATGGCTGCTGCTATCAAATGGATAAATCTGGAAAAAAAAATTGCATGCCAGAGGTAGCGAGGACTATAAAGGTTAACCCACTGTTGTGTGGAAGAGGAGTTCCATGCAACGATGAAAGAATTGAAAGGGGAAGTTTCCTTAAAACCTTGTCTTGCTGATTATAACTACATTTCCTAAGTTTTATGCATGAAACGCATGAGGATATGTATTACATGCATAGGATATTGCATGTTGGTAAGAGTATTAGGAATTATATATTTATAATGAACCACTAATGATAATCATTGCTTTGATGTTGGCATTAGTGGGAAAACCAACGATGACACGGACCAGGATGAATATATTGCTGATGCTGACAATTGTGACTAGCAACCCTCTGGAGAAAGGGATAAGGCAACAAGTCCATAACAAAAGTTGGTGAGCAAATTCTGCAATCTCCCGCAAAGGACCAACCAAATTGGTCATGTCAAGGGTGTAAGTACGACCCATGCAGGTAAGAATTTGCTTATGACAAATTCCATGGAGTGGTAAAGGTAAGAGACCTCATACCATGTGGATGTTTGAATATAGAAAGGTGTCATTCCTGTATATGTTGATTGAGCTTAGTGGCCCAAGGAAACTAAGTACAGGTGCAAATGTTGTGATGTATAGCATGAATGCATTGAGATGAATGCATGTGATAGTATGAATGACTAATGAATGAAATGATGAATTCATGACAATTCAGGAACCATTTCAAAGGTTGTTATGAATGCAGGGTAGTCATGATCAATTGGCTGCTAGAAATTCTCTATTGAAGAGCAAGGTGGTATGAATGATACGCTTGTGAAGTAAGGAGTATCTAAACATTTCCTTTAAATTGCATGAAGGATATGACTATACCTTGCAATGTTAGTATGATAATGATTGCATGAAGTAAATGAGTTTTTGTAATAATGATGTGACTAACAGCTGGAAGTATTTGAATTTTATAAATTCTGAAAATGCTTCAGTGATGGTTGTAGCAATGAAAAGGTTATATGCATCCAGACTTACCAAGTGTTTGGTTGATTGAAGCTCATGTTTCAGGTAGATTATTTTGAGCATGGTAGTGAGAGGTAAGCCCTTGACCACTGCCTGAATCTACCATACTGTATGCATAATAGGATATTAAAAATTCGAATTGTGAATTTCGGATTTAAGAAATTGCTGACAACTACTAGTCACCATTGGCTTGCATAAGATTGTGTTTGGTTGAAGCTCAGGTTTCAGGTAGATTATTTCGAGCATGGCAGTGAGAGGTAAGATCCTGACCAATGCCAGAATCTACCATGTGAAAGAGCCAAACCTTATGAGAAGAGTCTCATAGTTGTAAAAGTAGTTGGTATGCATAATGGGTTGTTAAATTTGAATTGTGAATTTCGGATTTGAGAAATTGCTGACGACTACTGATCACTATTGGCTTGTGTAAGATTGTGTCAGGAGGGACGCATGGTAAGTGGGTATTCATGTTATGATAGTAAGCATAAAATTATAATGGGCATAGTAATGCTGCTTACAAGAGACCCACAATTGAGCAAGTCAATTTCTGTAGTAGATAGAATTGCAAGTTCTTATTGAATTTGATTGCTAATGTCATTGCTTGGTTATGGAACGATCAATTTGGATTGTAGTATCAGGTAATGATTGAATGTTTGGCTATTTTATGAATGTGTCAGGGTTACACACTACAGGAAGACCATGTGTGATGGCCTGAAAAAGTCAAACTTCATGGGAAGGTTTTCCCTTATAATCTTGAAAATGGGTTTCGGGTGAAACGCCATTGGACATTTTGAAAATGTCTCATCTGCACTGCATGTTTGGTGATAACATGAGTGAGATGGTATGGGTTATGTCGGTAAGACATGTGTGAATATGAAATGTAAAAAGGATTTGGGATGGTGAATTGAGGGACTATTAACTCAGGGAAGGAGCCTCCATTCCTCCTTAACAACGGCATACTGCGACAGCAAATGGATAAGTGTTCTGTGACCCTTGCTAAGAATATGCATGATTAATTGTTGAAATTCCATATGCAGAACATGTTTTGATTTATTTCCATGATGACCGATTGCTTGAGTATGAATAGGGCCTACATGACACACACTGGGGAAGGGTGCACACTTTTCCGATGTTGGATCATGAAAGGGTTTTCAATATTGATCACACCCTAGGAAGTAGACGCACTCCTGGTGTCTCAATACTTGATAGAAAATGATACGAAATATGATTATGGTTTTTAAAGCAATAACACTGATGAGTTTGCTTGCATTGCTAGTGTTGCTTGTGTTGACAGGTAAAGGTAAAATGGTAAATGGTTGTTGTGAGGGGTTGCAGATTAAGGGTTATTGTTGTTATAAGTGTGTGCTGGTATAAGTGTATGTCGGGCTGTGATATGCTTGAGGATCCATAGTATATCCTAGACCTGGGAATGGTCACGGTAGAGTTCCAAGCCCAGTTGACATGATTGTGTACTGGCTGGACATTAATTATTTGATGTTGAGGAGAAGCCTGCGTGCTGACCTAACATCTAAGTCCATAGGCGATCCCAAGGCTTGCAAAGCAAAGTAGGATCCTGTGGACGAACGAGGAAACACACAATACAGATAAGTATTGGATTATTTTGCTTATGAATATACATGTGTATATGATTTGGTTATGATGATGTTTAAACTCTTGCTCTAGAGATAAAACTGATGAGAATAAACTAAACATGTGAAGTATTCAATGTTTGGATATAGGTATCGCTGGAAGCGAGGACTATGAGAGCATCCTAGGGTTGCATATGGACATGTGACTGTCCTGGAAAGCTCGGAATGAGCGGCAATGAAAAAGGTGCTTGTGAGACTGTGAGGTTCCTAACAGCCGAGGCAAACCATGTGGAGAGACTCCATGGTTTAGAGGTTTGGAATGGACCGGANNNAAGATTGTTGAATGCATGTATGATTGAGAATGAAATGTGTGTATTTGCTTAAGTAAATTTGTGAATGCTGGAATAGTTAATTCCCTACCCAGGAATGGACATGAAGGAGCTCATGTGCCTGTTGGGGAAGGCATGAAAAATATGAAAGTTTCCTTGATGAAACTTGGACTGTCATGCCAATTGGGTAATTAACTGACTGATTTTAATGTCTATATTATGCTTGGTCTGATAGAATTTCAATGGTGCATTTCACAGGTGAGAAAAGTGAAACCAGGTGGTGCACATTGATCATGGCAGTAGATCAAAAGTTGTTGGACTTGGCTGGAAGTCTCCTTCAAGTGATTTCCAAGACCCAATAAAATCTTGGGGAGATGCTCAAGATACAGAGAAGGCAGAGTGAAATGAACCACCAGATTTTGCAAGACTCTATTGTTTTGCAAAGGGAGGTGAAAAGCCTTCTGGGAGCAATCGGCAAAGGGAAGGAAGGTGGATTAGCGATGGGACAATCATCCAAGCGACCCATTGGGAAACAGTCCAGGCATGAAGACTCAAAGGAAATTGAGCAGGTAAAGATGAAGCAGCTAGTGACATGCTGGAAATGCGAAGGACATCATTTATGCTGGGACTGCCCAACGAGGGAACATGATGAGGGCAATAGCCGCAAAGTTCCTAGACTTCGAGATTAGCTGGAAGCTGAGAACCAGCAGGAAAATTCCATGGAAGCTGAGGGGCTTGGCCTTGAACGTTCAAAGTAAATGATTGAACGTGGGACATATCTGCAAAGTTTTGAAATTTTGATGTGCAATTGTATATGTATTGTATATATGTAATGGAACACCGAGGACGGTGTTATTCCAAGGGGGATGGGAATGTAACGTCCCGGTTTTGACCCCGTTTGCATGATGTATATAATGTAATTAATCGTGGTGAGGAGCTAAAGGCAAAATCCCCACCATCGATTTGGTTGTGTATGTTTCGGCAATGGGGACAGTTGCCGATGATATATCGTGCTATTTGGCACATTATAATTCGGCATTAGGTAAATACGCACATCATTAGGTAAATACTCACATCAATTAAAACTAAAACCACAACTAGCTACGACAGTGCAACGTTGAATGAAAAGGGCATGGTTCCAAAGGATAAGGGGTGGGGGACGTCAAACCTTGGTCTAAGAGGGAAAACCCATGTGTTGCCACCTTGTTTTGTTTTTCCATCTTCCCTTGCCAACCTCTTTAATGTTTTGGTTGAGTAGTTGGGGCAGTTATGGCTGCTGGTGGTTGGGGCAGTTATTGCTTTTGGGGAGTGGGGTGGCAGGAATGTCAGTCTCTTGCCCACGCGCCCACTCCACCCACGACTGCCTTCACTCCACTCTCCCACAAATCCATTCTCCCCATGGTCTATGGGTTCCTCACGTTCTGTTGTTATCCTCACGCAGAGGTCGGGTCTGTTTTCCTCACGCACAGGCAGTGGTTCTGCTAGATCTCACGCAGCCAGGAGAGGAGCTATTTTTCGGTGGTCAGTCACGTTCTTCCACGGAGTGGATTTGGGTATGTTTTCCTCTGTGTTTTGCGGTTTGGTGCAAGTTCCCTCACGCACAGGCCGTTGGAATCATTTTCCCATGTTGTGAGCCGTTCTCACTGGTTACGTTGTGGGACTGCCATCTTCCCCACGTTGTTTTTGGCTGTGGTGTCCAATTACGTTTTGGGCCACTGTGTATTTTTCCCCACCGGCTGAGTTGTGGGTTCTACATTGCTGTTTCTCACGCACAGGCTGGGAGACGGTAATCTCTTCCTCAGCGTGGTCTATGTATGTTTTTTTCACTTACTTCGTTGTCCAAAACAGGTTGTTGTTCCCCCACGCTGTTGGTAATGTATGCTGATACGTTTTTGGTGCTGTTATTTTTCCTATGTCGTGAGTTGTGTTGGCTGTTATGCCTTGGGGCTGCTGTTAGATTTTTTGGAGTTTGGCTTCTCCTTTGTTTTGTGGACTATGTAACGTTGCCATCGTTTCATTATGAGTTTGGGCTGTTGATATACCCTGTTTTGGGTTGCTGCTGAGTTGTTTTGGCCACGCTAGGGCCAAGAACAACTCTGTGTTTCCTTGTGGGCTTGAGCTATGCTCATCGTTTGTTTGGGAGTATCCCCGGGTTGTCTTTGCCTTCTTCACGGAACGGTGAAGGGATTGTTTTGCTGTGGTATGCAGTGGTTGGTCTTCGGACTATGTTGGCTTGGCTGGTTGGTTGAAGGCCTGATAAACCCGGTTGTGTTGGTTTGCTGAATTGTGTCCCTTGGCTATGTGTAAGCCTGCATTGACCCTTATCCTTAGAGGAATCATGCCCATCTCGGGGGTGGCAGCGCTGTTGAGAGATTGATGAGCACGTTGGCCTATGGTTGGGTGGAACGTTGCAACAACGTAGCTGGTTGCGGGTGAATTCTTCATCAAAATATAAGTGCTACTTCTATTTCAACTCTGCAACTATATTGATGTCAAATGAATCATAATGAACATGTGGGATGCTGGAATTGTAGGAATATATGTGTGTTGCTTCCGATGATTATTGAGTAACTCTGTATGATTGAGGAATTATGCATCTGTGTATGCTTGTATGTTTATGCATCTTAGTATGCATTATGTAAGTTTCTTAATTTCAACATTGATTGTCCCTGGTTATGCTCATGGGGTTGTTTTCCCGGCTGTATGTGGTGTTCGTCGCGTCCTCTTCACCGGTGTAAGGGTTAGGGACGTGACAACTGAAGCAAGTGATGAGAGAGTAGAATTGTTTATGATTTGTTTTGGTCACTTTTGTGGAATGGGGAGAGGAACTATAATGTAATTCTTTGAAATAATCACCCTCCTATGGTATCCTACAACAATACTGAAATATAAGCAATAATCCCATTGTTGGTGAAAGACAAAGAACCCTAAATAGTAAATTCATAACAACATTGAAGGGAAACACCTAAAAATATTTTTAGGAAGTTTTCTAATAGTTAACCTCAGTCATATCGGGAGACCTGTAGAAAGGATTCATGGCTACATGATGCAGGATAATAGGCTCAAATGATGAAGTCACTTATTACTTTACGATGTTTAGTGGAATCTTCTAGAAGAGACTTGGGTCTCTTGTAATTTTCTGTTTTTTTTTAAATAGATGATTGAATAAGTGGAGAAGGAATCTCGATCCTTTCCAATGTAATAGATAGGGTTTGTTTTGACAAGTAGAGGTGGTTGAATAATCTTAGGAGTTAGTTAATCAGTCAGTTAGCTTAGTCATAACTTTCGATCCTATTCCCATAGATCTGAAACATACTTTCTTTTTTGTATTTAAACATAGTAGAAATAAATTGTAAACAAAGCTGAAAGTAGCTCAATATATTTTGGGATAGCTCATAGAAACTTAGAATAACTCGAGAAGCTTGGATAGCTTGGAGGCTTGTAGATCCTGAGAGAGAGGTAGTATATTAATCTAGGAAAAATATCAGAACTACTTGTTCTTTGAGTAGAATCAACAGTGTATGGGTATGTACTCTGTTAAGATCGATTTTATTTCAAGATCAAGATCTGGGAGTTTTAAATGTTTATTATTTTTAATGTTTATTAATATTTTAATGTTTTTTATTACTTTAATGTTTATTATTTCTTTTTGGGTGGTTTGTTTTTGTTTTTGGGAGCTATGAGTATGGGAGGGGTTTCTTTTCCGTGCCTGGGGATACATCCAGTATCAAGAAGAGTTTCAACACATTTACAAGGAGCACAATATGAGTGTCGATTTTTTATCCAAGGAAGCACTTTCTCTTAAGATGGGAAAACTCTCATATATTGAAATGTTGGATGGAGAGTCTATTGGGAGTGATACGATCCTGTTATTTTAAGTTATGTTATTCAACCTACTTGTTGTGGCTTCCTCATCTTTCTTAGTAAATATTGAAGTTTTTTTTTAGCCTTTGACTATGCTCTACTGAATGCTTCTTTTGATGAGTTGTTTTTATGGGATATAAATGCCTTAGTGTGGGGGGATTTTCACTTTACCCACTTGGTGCTTCCTTCGATAAGCCTTCAGGGCTCTTTATGTGCTTCTTTGGACCGTGTGGAATATCTTTTTGGTGCTGGATTAAGGCTTGCTTTTGTACACCCTTTGATGATGGGATGTAGGATACTTTTTTGACATGGACTGGATACTTTGTATTGACAGAAATATAAGCTATAAGATATTTTTTTAATTATTAAAACCAATTGAAAATGTAATTTTACAGTTATAGAAAGTTTTTTTTTATTTTACCAGTTGGGTTTCCATGATAGATTTTTGTTCTCTGTATCTTATTGATTATGTTTGTTATTTATTATTTAAAAATTGGTTAAAATTGTGAAAAAGGTAACAATCCTGGTTCACCCTCCCCCCCCCCTCACTATTGTTCAATATTGAAGCATTTAAATGATTAAGTTATTGGGAAGATGAGATGACCATAGGAGCTTCCTTATACAGTGATGATGATTATGAGATTCCACTCTTTGCATGAGACACATGAGGCATATGTCCACATACAGTTGAGAAGGTTGGGTAACCTACCCTCATGTTGACTTGATGTCCAAACTGTCTTGTCCTTTTTCCATGTCATCATCCATTGTGATCAACCATTATATTCCTTTTTGCAATGTCATCAACATCCTTTTTCCTTTACTATTGTACCTGTCATCTCCATCCAAGTGGTCGTACAATATAGTTGAAGAATATCTTTATAAGCTCATGCTTCCCATAACAGTTTTACTTTAGCTGTACCTTTCAAAGGTTTAACTTTATCATTGAAATTCTTGAGACATCTAAGTACATGCCCACATAATGAATGTATCAACAGTCATCTAGTAAATTCATAAAAGGTAATCATGCATCAATGACAACATCACAATGCTGCTTCACTTTATTTTCTTTTCTTTATCTAATCACACTGATCTGCTATCAATATGTAGACTAATTTCTCCCCCTGAAACCTTGCTAGTCTGTTCATCTCAAGATATTTATTTCTGCATTTTACTTCATCTAATTTCTGTAAACATATTGTAGCTAATTTATTTCTGCATTTTAGTTCATCTATTGCTATGGTTTCCTGCTGGAATTTTTCAACTTTTTTTTGCATATTTGTGGGCATTTGTCTGGACCTGTGTGCATATGTTTGACGCCTATGGGAATTTTTAAACGTCGTGCATGTATTTTATTAGTCCAATGGGCATTTTCAAACTGGTTGCAGGGAATTTCTGAACATGCTGCGGACATTTTTCCAAATCAACTGCTTATCCAATTTGGAGAATTGATGTAAGTGTATTCTGCAACTTAAATGTGGGCATATTTAACTAGTTGTGGGAATTTTTACAGGTTGCGAGCATATTTACTCTATTGCCCTGTGGGAATTTTTAACTAGCCGTGGGCATTTTTACTCTCAAGTGCAGGCATATTTGAGGCTTGAGGATATTATTGAGTCCTGGCCGTCATTTGTCTCCTCAATTTGAGGGCATATTGGGGACCTTGCGTGCATTTTAATGACATCTCCTTCACTCATGTTGGCATTTTTCTTCTTCCCGCGTGCATTTTTTTGAATCTTTCCCATGAGTATTGAATTATGCGTGCAAGACTAAGATAAAATGCCTGCATCTAGTTAAACATGCCCACAAGGAAATTTTCAACTTTTTGTGCATTTTCCTTCCATATGCGGGCATTATTTACATCAGCTGGGAGGATCTGCCACAAATTGTTTTGAATAGTTGTTCTGTACTTTGTAAGACCTGACCACATCAGTTGCTTTCTGCATTCTTGCACCCTTGCGTTCACCTTAAGAGCCTTCCTTAGGTGCCATCCACCATATCACTACCTTATATGACTTTTTTTGGAGTACTTTTCTATCGTTTTTTATTTCAAGTTGGTCATACTGCTGTGATGCTACTATTTTTTATTTGTGAGGATTGGATGATCTATTTTACGGTCTTTTCCAGTTCTGGGTTCTCTCCTTTCATAGGTATGTTGGTCTAGTTGAGTCTCATGCAAGTAACCTAACGCTAAGAGTTTGATGTCTGTTTAGAAGCATTTTTTCTGAGGATAAGGGAACTCCGCCCTAACATCTTGTGTTGAGTTTATAATTGGTTCAGATATGATATATCATGCTATTATTATATATTATTGTCTTTCATTAACAACTTAGATATGATATAGATCGCTAATGTTATTAGTGTTATTGTTTTAAGTACTTTAATGGTTATTGTAACTCATTGTTTCTGGGACATGGTGGACATGAAGGATATTGAGGCATGGTTTTTCTATGTTGGACATGGTTGTTTTATTGTTTTAGCTTTGAGTTTGAATATTTAAGAAAAATAATTATAAAATACAAATGAGCTGAATCTACCTGAGAGTTTGCAGCTTTCCTCAAAATGAGCTGAAATATGTGCATTAAACATTTTTGTGGATCTTGTTCCTTTAGAGTGGTGCCTTGTACAGTCCAGTGAAGTGAAAGACATAGAAGTTCCTGCTCCTAGTATAGGACTAGGATCGGGTGGTACTTATGGTGGATTTTGCTCAAGTTAAGTAATTTTGGATAATTTTATGATGTATGAGTGAATAGTAGCATTGACGGGCAATATTCTGGATAACTCAACTGTATGATATGTAGCATATTTTCTAGTTAGTTCTTAAGTTCATGTGGATATTCAAGCAAACATCATAGCAATGGGTCATCCTAAGAAATGCCAATATATGTTAATGATTGAGACATTCAAATTTTTATTAGATTTGAGCAAATAGAGCTTAAGGGGCATATTTCCCTCCATTAAGAAGTCACTCTTATTGACCTTTCCATGACTACATCATGTTATAATGCATAATTGTGTTTGTGTTCTGATTCTAGCCAAATAGGGTAGAAATGTTTTAAATCTAAGTTCCAAGAAGTTTACTCTTTTGCAGCTTGAATATCCAAACAATGAACACATATATGTTTATTTACAACATTCTTGTTGTTGTTTTTAAATTGTGAAAGCAAAATCACACACATTGCTGAAAAGAAAAGTATGGTACATATCATCTATTGTATACTCACTTGGCATCTTAATTGAGAGAAAGATAATGTTCTACATTAGTTGCTATGACTATAGTGTATAAGAAGAAAGAAGAGGAGATCAGTAACTGACGCATAGGAAGAGTGTTTCAGTAATTATTCTTTTCTATTTATGGATGGACCTATATTTCGCTCTAGCGATTTTTCTCTCTCACTAGTCACTTGTTTTCAGTGAAGATAAATTTAAAATTTTTATGGTGGATATTTTGGTTTTTTTACCTTCTTAATCTTATATTACCCAATTGTACGCATATAAATGACACCAATACTAAATTTAGTGAATTTGAATCCTTTTGTAGCTTTATGAGTTGACATTTCATAGGACTCGACATTTGGAGAATCCATAAAATGAAAATTTACAAGTGAAGATATTTGCAATTCTTGACAAGGGTATTCTTTATTTTTACATGTATCCCGGCTTGTCTTGTTTTTGTTCATTGCGTGAGCATAATATCTATATAAACATGATTAAGGGCAATTGTTTATATCAATCTTCTATATGATCTACAACTATTTTCTTAGATCAATTTAAACACAAGATCTTTTCTGCAAAAACATCTTACTTGTCTTTATCATAATCTTACTATTCTATGTTGTTTGTGCATGAGACACATTTTGAGTTTATCTTTGATGGTCATTTTAATAGAGTTATATTTTCTATCAGGATCTTCCATTGTGATGTTGCTTGAGTAGTGACTGTGAAGGAATGCTTGTTTTATTTTAGACAATTTGGCCTTATTTTTGGCATTAAATGACTAGTATTTTATGGGTATGTTGCTAGATGAACATGTTTATAAGAATTAACACTGTTTTTTATATCAATATGCTCTTAGCCTTCCAGTGAATGGTTTTAGTAATCTTGTATGTTGAATGTGTAGGAATTGTAGAATAGTTATCTGACTTGTAGAATTGTATCACAATACGGTATCAATAACATAATACATGCTCTAAGTAGTTTTCCTGGGATTTGTGAATAGCTATGATAAACAAGAAAATATAGTGTGTACTACACAATTAGAACACAATCATTGTTCCAGATTCCATCACAATCAAGGTATGTCAAGACTGTTGAGCATGATAATGGCATTTCTTCTAGGCTGGGAATGGTTCAAACTTCATATTCCAAGGTAGCATAACATAGAGATGAAACATTGCACTTGTTAAGTTGTATGAGGTAGGACATTTCGTCTCTAATACTCATTTCTACCAACATCATTGTAAGTGCCAAGAGGTATGCCTAGATTTGAAATACAATATTTTCTAGGAATTCTATATTTTTTTAAACATACACAGTAAATGTCGCTATAGCCACGTACCGGTGTTGATATAGCGACGCATTGTCGTTGCTATTTTGACAAATGTGTGCCGCTATAGCGACAACAATACGTCTCTCTAGTGACGCATTATGACTTAGGCGCATAAATCTGCCACAAACCTTCGTCGCTATACTGACTCCTAGGCGTTGCTCTAGCGACGCATTATGAATTAGGCACATAAATTTTCCACAATGCTCCGTCGCTATAGCAACTCCAAGACGTTTCTCTAGCAACACATTATGACTTAAGCACATGAATTTGCAACAATATTCCGTCATTATAGTGCCTCCAAGACGTTGCTATAGCGACGCCCATAGGTTTTCGAAGCATAAGCTACAATCACCATGTGTCATCAATGTTTTGTCTCTATACTGAAGGAATATTCAAAGTGTGGATAATGCGACGATAATTATGCGACGAAATTTTTTTCCTCTATTCGTCGCTAGAGAGACAAAAAAGTGTTGTTATAGCAACGATTTGTCATGGGAAAAAATTTCACATGTACTAGTGTTAGGATTAGAAATGTTTCATTACTTATATATTTTAATTATATTTAATTTTGGACCCTAGTGGATGTGCTAAGTGGATAAGGTGGGCGCATGAATCCTTGTGGACCCAATGATTTGTCATCATAAATGGAAACCATGAGAAAATTAGAAATATCCATAAAGGCAGAAAAAAGATAAAAGCAGTCAGTTAGAAAAAGAAGGATAAAGCAGGAAAGTACATGAAAAGTTGTCAAGCTGAAAAGTAGGAAACTTTTAGAGGTCAGGAGGGTGAAGTTTCCAAAAAGGAGAAAGGCAAGCTAGCCCAAAAAGAAAGAGGGCGCGGTTTCCAAAAATGATAAAAGGAAAGTCAGTATAAAAGAAGGATGGAACTGTTAAACTAGCAGCAACAAGGAAGGTCTTCTTGCATGCAGAAGACTTAAATTAGGAAACTAGTTGTATTTAATTTACTTTTCCTAAGTTTACTTTGGAAAATAAATTAAAGTGATTTAAATTAACTCTAGTGAAACAATAGTTAAAGTGAAAGTGAAATTAGGGTTTTCACTTTAACTAAAGTTATAAAAGAAAGGTCAATTGGTGGAGATGACACAGTTGCATTCTGACAGAGACGGAGGAAGAAGTGTGAGAGAGAGAATTTTGGCAAAGAAGACATCCCTAAATTGTAGAGGAGAGAGACATGAGACTTTGGTGGAGGTACACTGTACAACAGCAGCACCATATAACAACAAGCTTCCTTGGGAACCATTCCATCTCACAGGTTTTTCTCAGTGATTTGTTGGGTGTTTCGATTTTTCCATCTAGCGCATAAATCGTTTTTCTGATATTGTAAAAGCTTTGTATTTTCTTAATAAAAGTATCCTCTCATACTGCTGCATTGGTTTTCCCATCTTCGTTTTTGTATGGGGATTTCTACCCAAAAATATTGTGTCGTTTCTATTGATGTGATTGATGTTATAAATTGTTCTCAGTTTTATATTACGTTGCATACTATAAAGAAGTTCATGTGTGGTTATTTTGGTTAAATTTAAATATATTGTTTTATCCCTAGCTGTGCTTTGAAGGAAAATTTACATGGCATCAGAGCTCTGGTGAGCTAAAACTGAGAGATTTACAGCAGCAGTGATAGATCGGGGGAAGATCTATTTGAAGAAAAAAACCTGGATTCCATATCTAGGGTTGGACAAGTACACTTCAGGATGTTCGTACAGTTGAGAGTTGAAGATAGACTCCAAGGTGCTTAGAACTTTCCTACACAGAAAGAGAGGATCACAAGGATCCTAGACGTGAGTGATGCAGAGGAGCACATTGACTTGAGAAACGTTACACCCACATATCCGACAGATCTTATAACTTGGAAGAAGATTGATTCCAGAGCCATGTTGATTATCATGGATGGAGTGAAGGACCATATAGTCCCTCACCTTTCTGGTAACAAGACCGCAACAAAGATGTGGATGACTTTGGAGAGTTTGTACCAAAGCAAGAACGAGAACTAGAAGATGGTGTTGCAAGAGAGGATGTGCAACACCAAGATGACCAAGGGATAAGGAGTGGTGCCTTATCTCACGAGGCTTGTAAATATCAGTTTTTGAGCTTGGATTTGTTGGCTCCAAGACAGTAGATGAGGAGCTAGTTTGGATAGCCGTCAATGGCTTCTCTAAGCCATGGGACACCTTTTTCAAAGGTGTTGTGTCTAAGGAGAAGCTCCCTTATTGGAAGAGACTATGGGATAACTTTGTGTAGGAGGATACCCGCATGGGTCAAGCATCAGGCTCATCCAGCAGTTCCCCACAAATTGTGGATGAGGAGGCTCTAGCCCTTACATGGAAGATCAAGGGTAAGGAAAAGAGGAAGAAGGATGGTAAGAAGAACCTTGACGTGTCAAAGGTCAAATGTTTTATCTTCCACAAGTAGGGACACTTTTCCTCCCAATGCCTAGACAAGAAGGAGAAGAGTAACACTCATATGGTTGGATCTGCATAGGTGGATGAGTTCAGCAGGAACTTCGATGAGGAGTTTTTCTTGATAGCTTGTATGGAAAGCAAAATAGGGCGCAGTATATGGTACATCGACAATGGAGCATGTAGTCACATAAATGGACGTAAGAGATTCTTCAGATACTTGTAGTAGGGTGGAAGAGGGATCCACGTTGAGCTGGGTGATGCTGCGCGGTATCAGGCGCAAGGAGTTGGAACTGTTTCGTTTTAGAGGGAGTTTGGAAAACCCCTCTTTTTTGTTGATGTGTTATATGTTCTAGGAATGACCAAGAACCCTATCTATGTCTCCACTCTAGAGGACAAGGGATATCAAGTGAAATTTTGTGACCATAGAGTGTATATCAGGCCCAAGGGGTCAGATAAGATCTTGGATCAGGTGATTGTGTACAGACTACACTGTGAGCCTGCAAAGGCTCTAGCCAGCAACAACAACAGTAGTCAGGGTGAGTTGTGGCATAGGAGGATGTCACACTTACACCATGGAGCACTGAATCATTTGAGACAAGAATTCATTAGAGTTCCTTGGGTACAGGAGGAAAAGCATAACCAATGCAAGGGATCTGCTCTGGGGAAGAACATCAGGAAACCTTTCCCACAGAGTGAGCACAAGTCTAAGGAGCCCTTGGACTTGGTGCATTTAGATGTATGCGGACCTATGAGTGTCCATTCTTTCGGTGGTTACAGTTACTATGTAACCTTCAGTGATGACTATTCCAAGAAGACTTGGATCTATTTCCTGAAGGACAATTCAGAGGTCTTTAATAAGTTCCAAGAGTTCAAGACTCTTGTGGAGAACCAAACATGAAAGAAGATTCGAGTGTTAAGGACAGACAATGGGGGTGAGTACATCTACAATGAGTTCATGGAGTATTGTTTGACATAGGGGATCAAGAAGGAGTACACTGTGCCCCATACCCCACAAAATAATGGAGTTACAGAGCAGAAGAACTGGACTATGGTAGGAGCATCCAAGGCCATGCTATTTGATTAGGGATTACCACTATTCCTTTGGTCCGAGGCATACGGGACTGTAGGGTACATTCAGAACAGGTGTCCCCACACAAATTTGGGGAGAAAGGCACCAGAGGAGGTATTCACAGGCACTAGGCCAGATGTGAATCACATTCACATATTCAGCAGTGGTTGTTATTTTCATGTTCATGCTGACAATAGGAAGAAGTTGGACCCTTCTATAGAGAAGGGGTTACTTTTTGGTTATAGCAAGACTTCGATGGCATACATAGTTTACATTCCTGCTTGCAAGAGGATCATTGTGAACATGTATGTCCAATTCGATGAGGACAGGGCCTTGCAGAGATTTATGGATTCACCAGCATAGTAGTAGCCAGCACAGGACACAGGGATCAAGTTGGATGAGCCATATGTACAGGTACAGGTACAGACAGAAGGCACATGATCTGGTAGTCATAGGGAGTCAGGTGGATAGGATCCTCCTATATTTGATGGGGAGGATGAGCTGCAGCAGGAGACATACATCTAGCAGCCGCAACATGTAGACATTAGGCCAAGGCCTAGGTGGTTCAAGTCCATAGTACACGATTCCAGGCAGATTGATCTTCCATAGAGGTCTTTCAGAATAAGTGTGCCACCAGAAAGACTCAGTTATATGGCACTGATGATAGAGTTGATTAACTCTTAACCTTCCAGTTTTGAGGAGGCTACACAACATGACATGTGGCAGGAGGCCATGGTTGAGGAGTATGAATCAATCATGAAGAACCAGGTATGGGAGGTTTTGTCGAGACCTGGAGGCAAGAAGGTGGTAGGATCCAGGTGGATCTAAAAGGTGAGTGATAGAACAGATGTAAGTGTGGAGAAGTACAAGGCACGCTTCATGGCTAATCAGTTTTCACAAAAGGAGGGTATTGACTATGAGGAGACCTTCGCCCTTATAGCCAGGTATTCTTCTATTCGTACCATTATCTCTTTAGCAGTAGAGATGGGTTGGCGAGTCCATTAGATGGACAACAAGACTTCCTTCCTCAACGGAGTGATAGAGGAGGAGGTATATATTGAGCAGCCAGAGGTGTTTGATGTGGAGAACAAGGAGACGCATGTATGTAGACTACATAGAGCTCTTTATGGGCTCAAGCAGGCACCTCGATCATGGTACTCAAGGATAGACAACTATCTCTGGGAGATGGGATATCAGTGAAGTGAGGATGAACAAAAATTGCACTTCTTGATAGGTGAGGTGCCTCTCATACTAGTCTTATATGTGGATGATCTCTTTTTGAAAGGAGATGAGAGGTTGATTGGAGACTCCAAGTCCAACCTTGCAGTGGAGTTTGAGATGAAATACCTTGGGTTGGTGCATTACTTTTTGGGATTGGAGGTTTGGCAGAGAGACAGATGCTTCTTCATTGGACAGGGGAAGTATGTAGTAGATATATTGAATAGATTCGGGATGGAGAATTGCAATCCTATGGTCATACCTCTAGTTTCCAACTGGAGGAATATTGATGCATTAGGTTCCGACAGATTTGATCCTACCTTGTATCGCTAGCTTATCGGATCGCTTATGTATTTGGTCAACACTAGAGCAGACATCAGCTTTGGAGTAAACTCTTTAAGTTAGTTCATGGTGGACCCTAGGAGAGGGCATTGGACAACTGTGAAGCACATACTTAGCTACATAAGAGGTACATTGGAGTATGGATTGGTTTATGAGCGTAGGGGGAGTGTGCAGTTAACAGGTTTCACAAATGCTTACTGGGTAGGATGTGTAGAGGACATGAAGAGTACTTCAGGTTGTTTTTTACATCATTGGTTCAGGGGTTGTCTCTTGGTTTAGCAGGAAACATAAGTCAGTTGCATTGAGCTCGGCAGAGGCTGAGTACATGGCAACCATCATGGCTTATTGTGAGGGTATGTGGATGAGGAAGTTACTTTCAGGGTTGTTCGAGTGTGAGCTAGAGGATACAATAGTTCACTATGACAATCAGAGTGGCATCAGGATATTTGAGAATCCAGTGTTCCATGACCAGAGCAAACCCATAGACATCAGGTACCACTTCTTGAGAGATTTTGTTCAAAGAGGAACCATTCGGTTGGAGTACATACAGACAGATGAGAAGGTGGAGGAAATTTTCACCAAGGCCCTTTGCAGACAGAGTTTTGTGAAGTTCAGGGATAAGTTGGGGTTGTTGCCAAATCCCTTCCTCGTTGAGAGGGAGTATTAAACTAGCAGCAACAACGAAGGTCTTCCTGCATGCATGTGTTCTTGAATGTAGAAGACTTAAATTAGGAAACCAGTTGTATTTAATTTACTTTTCCTAAGTTTACTTTGGAAAATAAATTAAAGTGATCTTTACATTTTACCTTTTGATTCTTTGTTAATCTGACAAGTCAAAATCCCTGCTTTCAAAATTGTTCTGAAATTTTGAGAGGCTTGAGATAGTGAACCATCAGATTTGATTTGGTTCATTACAGTTAAGTCAATTAAGTTTACCTATAACATATAGAGAGTCCCTCAATGTATTAAAATACATTAAAGGAAATTTGGGGTATAAAAGATGCCTCCTAAGGAAAAGAATAAAATAATAGTTAACATAATAAAATAATATTTGTGAATTTTGGAATAAGAGAAAAACAACCTTTTTTTCTTCATAGTTTCAACATATCTCCCTATGGTTTTACTCAAATTTCAAGTGGGAGCACTCATTGGAAGAAGAATTCAACTCCGCATCCAACGAGTACCCATAATGCATACTTTTGATGGACCCCACCCACGAAAATGAAAAATACATTTTTAAAACGTGTTAATTTCAAATAAGCACATTTTTAAAATGTATTTCTCATTTTTTATGGGTGGGGTTCATCAAAAGTATGCAGTGTGGGTACTCGTTAGACGCAGAATTGAATTATGGATCCAAGGAGTGCTCTCACTTGAAATTTGAGTAAAACGACAAGGAGATATGTTGAAAATACGAAGAAGAAAAAATGTTTATTTTTATGACAAATATGCCAATTCAAACATTTTGGTTGACTCTTTTCTTGAAATTCTATTGGTTGGCTCTTTTTTTTATGAGATCCATTTTGGTTGACTCTTTTTTTATATGAGACCCATTTTGGTTGGCTCTTTTTTTTTTATGAGGCCTACTTTGGTTGGCTCTTTTTCTTATGAGGCTAATTTTAGACCCCATTGAAGGAAATTTGGGTCTAAAACGGGCCTTATAAGAAAGCGATCCAACAATAAATTTTTGTGAGTTGGAATTTAAGAACCAATAGAATTTCAATGAAATGAGTCAACCATAATGGTCGACTTTGACATATTTGTCATTAAAAAAACTATTTTTTTGTTCGTATTTTCAACATATCTCCCCGCGTTTTTACTCAAATTTCGAGCGGGAGGGCTCGATGGATGAAGAATTAAATTATGCATCCAACAAGTACCCACACTGCATACTTTTGATGGACCCCACTACCCAAAAAATAAGAAATACCTGAAAAATGTAATGATGGCATCATCATCACATTTTTTCAGCTATTTTTTTGTTTTTGGGGTAGTAGGGCCCATCAAAAGTATGTAGTGTGGGTACTCGATGGATACGAAATTTAATTCTGCATCCAAAGAGCCCTCCCGCTTGAAATTTAACTAAAAAAGTAGGGAGTCATGTTGAAAATACAAACAAAAAATGTAGTTTTTTTCTTTCTTCCTCCAAAATTAATAAATATTATTTTATTATTTTATTATTTTCCATAGGAGGCCCATTTTAGACCTCAAACTGCCTCTAATGCACCTTCCACCACTTTTCCATATTCAAATTAGATTCAAATTTGCAAAAGTATGGTACATAAAGGGAAGAGGAGGCAAGTCGAATGCGCTAGAATACTACCCTTTAGTCACAGAAGTATTTGAAAAAGTATCAAGATAGTTAAATACTTTGTACTCAATCCCTCCATTAGTCAAACAATTGACTATGCCGGTAATTACTCCCTTGATAAATGGGGAAGTAGAAGAAAAAAAAGAAGTTAAATGTTCACAATTCCATTTTTAAAGCAGCTAGGAGCATTGATGAGCCCAACAACAAGGAAGCTAGTTGGGAAGAAAAAAAAGAAGGAAAACAGAACCAATACAACCTAACTCATCGAAATCATTGAGCAATGAATATCTGGAAACATTAATAGAAAAAGTAGAAGAAATTGATTTCAAAAACCTCCCCTGAGAAAGAAACTTGAAGAAGTTTCCTTTAAAATACTATTAGTTGAAAAACATGGGAGGGGTAAATTCACAAGGGAATAGGCCAAGAAATGGAAGCAGGTTTTGTAATCTAGTGTTAGGCATAAAAAACACTAAATCCATGACCAGGGATAAAGATATACTAATATATGCACTTAAGAATAATATCACTCTTGAAAAACAATTGCAAACAAATTTGGAAGCACCTAGACGACATAAAGTAATGAAAAGGGAAAAGGCATAAAGTGGTAGAAAACAATAAAGATAAACAAAGCATTCTCCTAAAGTGGACTACATGAAGGAAAGATAGAATAAACAATAGTTGAATTTTCTCCTAATGATGTCGAACCAATGTTGGAGAAACTCCTTAAATAAATTAAAACAATGAAGAGAAACGGAAGAAAAAGCTTGCGACACTTGTAGAGCACATGCGAAGAAAGCCTTCATATTTTCATTCGATACCCCTTCCTAGTGATCTAGTTGATTGTATGAGGATTTTTTTATCGATTTAGTACATAACCAAAAGCAGCTGAGAGAATTAAATAGGAAGCGTAAAATTGACCATATCAAGGCTATTAAGAAAACCAAGCACGAGAAACTTGAAGACAACAAAAATAAACTGGAAGAAATAGGGAATAAGGCTCAATTGTTTGGAAACACCATGAATAATTTTGGATGACCTATATTGCAAATATATGCAGGAGTCTTAAGGTAACTAAGTCACTTATTGTAGATATAGATACCCAACAACAATCTAAAATAGATGCTAGAAGTTAATATTCTTTAGGAATTTAGATGAAATAAGTAGAATAGAAACACATGGAATTACAAGCCTAGAAGAATCAATGGTTTTAGGAAGGAATAAATGCACAAGATGAGTCAAGAAATGAAATGAAAAAACTATGGGATATGAAGTGAAAAGTTATTGAAATTTAAGAAGGCTACAACCTTGATTTGGAATCTATTTGCAATATGCGTGTATTGAAGATAAAATGACTTATTTATCATAAATGAGAAGGACAAACAGCACATCATGGACAGCACTTGATGAATGGACCACTTCAAATATTGGTTAAACCAAAATGTTCCTCATATCTATCAAACCTACACATAAGTTGTAAAAGAAACAAGACATCCACCTCCTCCTCCAGCTTCTTTGCCTAAGCCTAGAACCAAAATTTTCAATCCAAGTGGATCAACAAACTAGCAGACACATGAGCAACAATTAGGTGAGACTAATAACATTCAAATCAGCATACCAAAATTCTAAAAGGACTTGCCAATTTTTTTTTTTAATGTATACATTTTGACCATCTTCCCCCTTCTTTGAGATGAATAACAGTTTGAGGGTGGGAAAAATGTTGGTGGAGGCTAGTTGACCTGGTCAACCAACAAATGTAGTCGACTACTTAGTTGAATCACTCAACTATATGGTCAGGCCAATTGAACGAGGTATTTAAGGAATTTTTAATTGTCTTAGTGAATAAAATCCTAAATAAAGATATGAACTTGTGATGTAAAGTATTTGTTGGTTGATCATAATATAATAGACTGTTTATTGTTGGTTCCATTCTGTGTGTGTGTGTGTGTGTGAATATTACCTTGTTGCATGTTATTCTTGGTTCTATGCTATATTGGTAACTCCTAAATTAATCATGTAGATTACAACAGAGTCTAAAATAACCCCCCACCTACCACACCTAATTTTAATTTTGTTATTAATAATTAAAAGTGTTTAACATATAAGACTCAAGTGTGTGTGTGTGGAAGATGTGAGTTATATTGGCACAACTTTGGCTAATATAGTCATCATACCCAGGGTAAACCCTGGATTCTTTGGGGTAGAAGGCCAAGCCAACAACAAGGACTCAAATCCAATACAACAATACAATCGTTGCGAGCTCAACATGACACTTATGGGAATAGAACCTCGGTGGGGAGGATAACACTCCACCCCACTACCACTTGGGATAAATCCAATTGACCGTAATGAGAAAACGATTAATGGAGGATGGAAAGCTTATTATAGACTTGAAAATAATTGTAAATCAATAGACTCTAGTGGCTTTGGGGTAAGAAGAAACTCCTCCTTGAGACTCTTGTCACTCCTATTATCTTATATGGATGTGAAGTTCTAGGTTGTAGCATCTCTAGAGAATCATGGAGAAGGATAGAGCAATTATAAAAGATATTTATAACATATAATCTCAAAATTACCAAAATACTTGAAAATCAAATAAGCCATAATAAATAATGAGTGAAATATATGAATATGACATAAGATATGATATTTTACAAGATAGAATTGCTCATATATATAATTATTTAAAAGGCCTCTAACACAACTCTTCATAAAGAGCTACACATTTTCACTAATTATTATTATATTATTATTGTTTGTTGTTGTTGTTGTTGTTATTATGTGTGTGTGTGTGTGTGTGTGTGTGTGTGTATAATGTACTTTGTATAGCTAAAGTGTATTACTTGTCAATTGGATTTAACCTGATTGTTTGTAGGATGGAGTGTTGTCCTCCCTACCTGGGTTCTATTTCAAAAAAAATGACATGTAAGCTCATAAGAGTATATTGTTGTAATGAACTCATGCCCTGTTATATATTATCAATTTTAACTTTGTGAAATCATCTTCTTATCTAATATTTATTTGTACACCATTCAATAATTACCTTCTAAAAATCAAGAAGTTGTAATTATTAAATGTTAAATACTCTCTTACAAAAAAAATTGAACAAATGAGCCCAGTGGACTAGCTCGAGTTGTTGAGCATTATAAATTGCAAGTAGGAGGTCAAAGGGTCAAGTCCTTAGGTAGCTTGCCTCTATGAATATTATGGGCCTCACTCGATGTCCCCATCGAGTTAGATCCCTAGGTACCATCCTTAAAATGAGTAGAAATGGCTGGAGCATTTCCCATAATGTGTATTCCATAAAAAAATCACCTAGGTAAATTCTTTATCTGTAATTATAAAAAAGAGTGTTCATTTGAAAATTTTCAGCTTATATTTGAATTGTTTTAGGTTTTTATCAAAGGAAGACATTACTAAATATTCCTAAAATTTGATTGATACGGGGAATGGAGAGTGTCAAGAACAACCTTGGGTGGAAATATTGCACACTCAACCTAAAGGCATGTTGGTTGTAGAAAGTGAGTGATAGAAATGTGGGCTAGTGGAAGAACAATGCAATAAGATTGGTCGTTGGCTACAAATGATCCGCTAGCCTTGGTATTAGTATTCTATTCGCAAGATCCACCACCACCAAACCCAAGGAAATAAACATCCCTCCAATTAGGGTATGTATAGTGGGACCTATAAGTAAGTGGATCGGCTTGGCCCTAAGAAAAGTGATCCTATATTATGGAAATTCCCTCTCCCGTGGAGGAAATGAGTTTTTAAACATAAATTAAATTAGAAATTTATTTATTTTATTTTTATAAATGTAATCCATCAAATATATATGTATTTTATATTTCATTATTATACAAATAGACATTTCAAAAATGATACTTCAGAGGGCTAATGGATATTCACATAGATTCCCTTTCCATACATATGTAAGGAGAGTTAGCATTTATGCTTTTGCAGTGGTCTCAAAAGAATTCACTTTTCTAAAAATGTCCTACATTACTAAGTAATGCTTATGTTAGCATCTCTAGTGTTTTAATAAAATGTCATAGTTGCTCAGTATTAAGCTAACCTTGAGGTTTTGAACCTATACATTATATATATGGTGTTTAATGTGGATTTGTATGTTGGTTTTATATGGTTTAATATTGAATTATTTCACACAAAAGCGAAGCACACCCAGAGATCAACAATGCAAAAACCATGTGAAAGAAAATTCTAAAGAATCATTAATTTTTGTGTGTGATTTTCAATCTACAATGATTCTAAAGAATCATTATTTTTTGTGTATGGCTTTAAAGAATCATTATTTTTGTTATTTTCAATCTACAATGGTTCATGTGTCCCTTTGAATAGGTGACCATATCAATATGAGTAAATATCTCATTCTCTCCATGTTTGTCTCAAGTGCTTCCTTGAATTCCTCGACCACAATTTGTTATTGTGCGCATCAATTATTTGATTTGTATGTAGACATTTCCATAGTTCACTTCCTTGGGAATGTATGCATGGTTTACTTGATGACAAAGTATTTTCAAACATTAAAAATATGAGTAATTATTCCTTCACATTACCCCTTAAATGAATACTTGTAATTCCAACAAGTAATCTTCGTCTTCTTACTTTATTAATCTTTCTCAACCATAATATTCATGTGGTGTCTTCTTCGATCCTATTTCCATGTATTTTTTTCCATGTTTGGTCTTCTTTAATATTTTTCTTTGAGTCGTATTAAAACATAAATTTGTACCTACCAAATATAAACATTTTTTTTTGTTAGAGTGGATTTAAAAAAGTAACCATCCACCAAAATATATGGGTCACTAACCACTTTATTCATCGATTTTATAAAAGACTTTTTCACCTACATGATTTGATAACAATTCTCAAATCACCATGTCACGTCCCCTCCCACCCCGGAGGAGAGAATGCGGCCCAACTCTTCTACCTGAGCTACCCATCTCTGATCATGCATTCGTATGATGATTCCCAATTCTTTTTTTTATTTAAAGATCTACACAAGCAAGAATTGCTCCTGCTAACCTTCTCATCCAGACCGTCTCAAATCTTTATCTTCCCTAACCATTGAGAGATCAAACAGCTGAGAAGAATCACAATGGAAATCAATGGTCATAGTCTATTCCGCATCCGGAATCAGATCAACGGTTGAGAATCATCCCGCAAAAAATAAATGGTGTAGAGAGCTTTGCTTACGGAATAGGAAACATATCAAAATTTCACTATCACACCCTGCATTCTGCATTCCACATTCTGCATCTCCCTATTGCAAAAAGCATATTTCGCAGAACAACTTTTACGATTCCGCAAGTTGCAGAAAATAAATTGTGGAAGGGAGAATGCAGAGATCAAAAATTTCCAAAGAACTTTTCCACATTCTGCATCCCGCAAGTTGCGGAAAGGAAAAATCTACGGAAATTCGATCTGTTCATGAAAATTTCTAAGTATAAAATTGATTTTTAAGCATCCAGGCCATCACCAATCCGGTCAATCTAACTTCCTAACAACTTAGAAAAATTCATTGAAGTAAATCACAAGTACAGATGCATCATTCATGAAACATACAGCTGAAACACAACACATTTCATTCAAGCATTCATCATTTCATATTAATTTATAAACAAGTACAGTTGCAGGGGTTGAAACACAAGAGATACTTATCTTTATCAGAAGCTTGTCCCGCAACCAGCTATTTCGCTGCAACGTTCCACCCAACCATAGGCCAATGTACTCATCAATCTCTCAGCAAAACTGCCACCCCCAAGCTAGGCATTATTTCCCCAAGGAATAAGGAACACTAGCAGACTTCCCCATAGCCAAGGATACAATATTAAAACTCATCCAAGCCAACACAGTTGGGTTTATCAGCCTTACACAGGAAGTGATTTACACAACCAAAGTTTATACAAGTCACAGCTAAGCCAACAAATGGGTTTATCAGGTTACCCGCCAAGCCATCCTTCCAGTTGGGTTGATCAGGCTTACACAAATGGTGGTTTACACTTAGCCAAAATTCACATGAGACACAGCGAAGCCAATAGATGGGTTTTTTAGGCCACCATCCAAGCCATCCTTCCGGTTGGGTTTATTAGGCTACCAAGGAGGTGGAAAGACTGACNTATTTCAATATAATAATTTGGTTTCAAATAAAATTATTAACGTTGGGAATGTTTGACCTTATGCAGGTCAAGGTTGAAGAGTAATGATATAACACCTTCGAACTTATGATTAAGTTGGCAAAAGCTATGATATGGAACATTCCCGAAATGATTTTGTTGGCAATCACAAGGAGATTCGAAAAATTAGGGATCGACCCACTTGTTGGCAAAAATTTATGGGATAACGTGGCTGTCTCCTCGCCATGCATTGGGAAATATAAGTTGACTTGCCTCCAAAACGCTTCAGTCTTTTCTTTATTTCGCCTGCGGGCTTTGAGCTCTCCTCTGTCAACCCTAGTGGTTCTTGCTGGTCGATTTCGCTGGGAGACAGCCTGGTGTGTGACCGCCTTCGTTGTGCTCCTGCGTGGGCTGTGTTGGGTTACTCCTTCGTGGGATTCGTTGCATTTCTCCCTTGTGGCTGTTATTACACTGCTCCTTCGTAGCAGCGTTGTATTGTTCCTTTGCGGGTTGTTATTGCACTGCTCTTTGTGGCTGTTCTGTGTAGCTCCTTCGTGGGCTGTGTTACATTGCCCTTTGAGGCTGTTCTGTGTAGCTCCTTCGTGGCTGCGTTGACTGCTTGCAGGCTGTGCTGTATTGTTNTCAATCCCAGAGCTATGGATACCTACACCGGATCTAGCCTGACTTTTAAACATTTACACACCCAACACAAGGAAGCATCTCCTTCTCTGCTACACAGTCCCTCAGGCCATGCCTTCCCTTCCGGTGTTATTCAAGGTATGCAAAGAAGAAAACCATCCCTCTAGATTGGTCTGTGAGGTTCCTTCACACACTAGGTTTATCAAGCAATTCCAAACTCCGTTTTCTTTCCCCAAATCAGTTCAATGTCAAACAAGGATGTACACACAACGATCTCAGTTATGGGATTAACAAAACGTAACAGAAGCCAAGGATTACACACACACACAGCAATTACGAATTTATGAGCATTGCTTGAGCCGAACCGACTACTGCAATTACCAAAAACAAAATCATTTGCTGGTCATTCAATTCAAAAACAAAAATCAGATTCATTAGAGAGAATTTGAGGTCAAAAATGGGCCTCAAAAGGACCAAAATGTACTATAAAAATAAACCAATTACATTCTAGTAGATGACATCATCCCCCATGGTTGAGGTGGCATTGCATGAGTTAAGAATGCTTATTTGTCACATTTTCTATGGTGGATGAAAACCCATAGTTAACCAAGGTAGTGGTACAAGTACTTTTAAGTCATAAAGTGACGTATTCATAATAAAAGTCATTTCACACTTTCTCATAAAATAATATTATTGTTATTTTCAAGTAAAGTACTCACAATTCACTTTCTCATAAAATAATATTATTGTCATTTTCAAGTAAAATACTCATAATTCATAAAAATGTCTTTTCACATTTTTTTATAAAATAATATATTTCCATTTTCATATTTTTTTATTTTTAAATTATATATTCACTCAATTGTATTTAATATAATAATGTCAAACTAATATATATATATATATATATATATATATACACACACACAATCTTGTACTTTTAAAATAAATTAAATTCATGAATGATATTTATATGAAAAAAATATGTTAATTATGCACATAAATTAAATTCATTTTTGTTTAATTTTATTTATAAGTTCAAGACAAATAAATGTTTTGGGAATTTACAATGAATCTTAGTCACATCATTGTAGAGTTATTTTATTAATTTTATTTATAGTCAATTTAGAAAAGTAACTCAAGTATGGTTATTTATATTGTGCATAAAAAGTAGTGTAGGAAGTGAGTTGTCATATATACCTACCCCATAAAATCCCTAACTCATAATATTTTAATATATCTTATATTTTTATAGTACATCTCTTAGGAGGCCCATTTTTTACCTCAAATTCTCTCTAATGTTTGTGGGCTCGGTCGAGGGCTATTCGATTCTCCCGGTGACAAAAGGGTTTCAGCAATCTCTTATTTCAGTCTGTTTACAGCTTGGCCCTTCGCAGGTAAACGATTGAGAACTACTACATGCATTTTAATTTAAGTATTGTTGTTTAGGTAACTGTTAGGGTTATAGACTGAATACTTCTCTTTGTTTGATAGGTTTCCATTTTAAGATCATCTGCCCTTCGATGGCAAACTTGCCCTTCAAGGTTGTAGCTGCTGCGCACAGAGGATATAGCTCGGCGCTTCCTGGTAAGTCCGGTCCTTCGATGTCTGTCTCCATGCTGTTTGTTGACAGGTGCATAATCAGTTTTCTTGGTTTCCTCGCTCTTCGCCTATCTGTCGAATACTTCCACGCTTCACTAGGGTTTATCCCTGTGAAGAAAAGGTTACGGCTCCAGGCCGAGACTGTGTTTAAAGTTCTACTTGTAAAATGTTAAGGCGAGGGTTGGTAGATGTACAGTTTTGTTTTTGGATTAAACCCTAGCTCTTTAAGAGCTTAACCGGCTACGGCCA